>JAUMHR010000062.1:5524950-5534990 GCA_032361145.1 Enteromius fasciolatus | reverse complement strand
GTAAATGAAATAAATTAATTTCAGTCCATTTTAAATGTCATTTTATTGATAGTTACATATATATATATATATATATACACACATAATATTCTGTCACAGAACACACTCTTATATGTTGTTATTTTTTACCCCAGACAGTGGAACATAAAGGAAGATATTTTAAGAAAGACCTTTTGTGTTCCACAGAAGACAGTTTATTTTATTCTTTACGAGTATAGCAAAACGTAATGACATTTCTTTAACGTTAGAAGTAACGTATAATAAGTAATGAACACGGTAACATTTCTATAGTTCATAGTTGCCTTTTGTAATTATGAGGCCAAAAGACAACGGTGTTTTTATGTCTTGGAAGCGGCGATTTACATAAGACACGGTTACATTATTTTTGGTGTAACGTTAGTGAGAGAAAATTTTGACATGGCATGTAAAAATCTGAAGCACTGGCCTTGCAAGCCTGCTTCGTTATAGGTTTTTGGACGAGTCAAATCTTTTAGTCGTCTCAAACCTGATTTGAATGATCTGTGTTTTATCCCTCTTAAATGCATCTTGTATTTTCACATGACATTTTAAACCTAAAAACACTAAAATAAACCTGATATAACGTTACAGTAAACAGTTTCAGCATCAGACGGAACAGGACTTTAAATATGAAGTCAAACAGTTTATTCCTCAAGTATACAACTTACCTTTAGAAGGTTTTCTCCCGGAAGATAAAGAAATAAACCAGTGATGCTGTTTACTGTTTTTTATGTTAACTGCGATAAAAATGCTCAGTTTATGATGGAGTGCTTTAGCGCAATCGCGAATCGGTGTGTGCTGCTGCCAATCAGAACGAAGCTGTATGACATGTACCCAATGAGAACGCGAGAAATGATACCTCGCTGAAAAAGACTTCTCGTTCTAACGGTGCATCACTGCCACCAACTGAGCTGGAGCGTGGAGAGGCCATGCAAAAGGTCAACGCTTACTTTACATGATGATTCTAGTTTACTTTGTCAACTGTTTTTTCTGTGCACACCAAACTCATCAAACTTTATTTGTAATAATAAACAACCTTCATTATTTACTTAAAACAATTGCATGCTGCTGAAATATGAGTTCTCTATTCCATAATAAGCTTTTTTCATTTCATTAGAGCTGACATGAATAAAACATGATGATCATGTTCTCAGGATTTAAGATGTTTGAAAGAGAATTTGACTTTGAAAATTGCATGATGATTTACACTCATTCACTCACATTTGAATAGTAACCTATAAATAGTGCACAATCCAAAATGTTTTCTTTTTTATTAGATAATGTATTTATTTTAAAAGCTTAATAAACCTAAAACTCCCCAGATTTAAAGATAATATTTTATTTGTAACACACATCAGGAAACTTTTTTGAACCACTTCTGACAAATTATCCATAATATTTCTGACAACATTTTCAATATAATATGTTTTGAAAAGTTAATTCTGAGGAAAATTAGATGTCATCAGCATTTCTGTAACAAATATCTCTCAGATAGCAAATTGATTGTGGGCCTTAACTGACCAAATTCAGGCAGTTGTTGTGACCCACAAACCACCACGGCTCCTGGCCCTCAAAGGCCCTTCTGCTGCTTGCCTAAAGAATACCAGAACCATGCCTAAACCAAAACTCACCCACAACTCCACAGTGTCCCCAGAAAGCATCCATAACTGGTTCACAACAGCGCCAGAAGCCCCAGATATCCACAAACAAAAGCCAAAGCCACCAGCTTTACCCCAGAATTCAGCCACAACTTATCCAGAAGCTCGGGAAGACAGCCATAACTTAATTAACAAAAACTACCTTATATACAATTTATATATTGTGCATGGTATAGTAAAAGAACAAAACAATGCAATTTCAGTATAGTGTTTTATTGATGCAGAAGAAAAACAACAAAATAACTTTTTTAACCTCCAGGGCTGCGTTTCCCAAAAGCATCGTAAGCCTAAGTTGATCGTAGCTCCATTGGTTTCAATGGGTCTACGATGTACTTAAGCTTACGATGCTTTTTGGAAACACAGCCCTGCTCAGTTGTGTGCACATACAGGATTTCCCCTTACAGCCTCTACAATAGGAGTATACAAACACAGAGTAAAAAATACACCACCAGCATCTTTATAAAAATTATGGGCATTTGATTAGAGTAAAAACTAAATAGAGTAAGAACTAAGTAAACATATACACTTCATCCAAGGTTTAGCAAGAAAAGGTTCTATCTGAACGAACAGGGAAGTAGCACCCCTTATCGATGGCTGCGACTGTCGATTTCTCATGCCTGTCATTTTTCTCGTGGCCGACTACTCAGGTCTGTTTTCAAAATGGCGGCAATCGCAACAACGAATCCCTCGCAGCTTTTACCTCTTGGTATGTGCAAATTTAGTTTTAATTGATTGTTTATTTTACTAATGTTAAACATTTGTAGTTGTTGTAGTTCTCACGCAGTCACATGCATATCTTATTACGTTTTATTTTATTCTTTTTTTTATTGAACACACGTGCATATTAAATGTGTAAGTGAAGTTTAACGTTAACGTTATTTTTTATTAAACAAGTGATTCAAGATATAAATGGAAATCCGTCACTGCAGTCAGTATGGGCGAATTCTGACGCTAAATGAGCATCTGTACTGAATTCATACTCCTAGTTATGCCTAACGTTATTCAATTTCGTTGTCATACCCTTCGCTTAATTAGTTTACTAATTTATGTCATCTTCAATTACAGCGGGAAATGTACGATTGGAAAACCTGAGTTATAGATGATAGAATTGGTCAGTTTGTTACAAGGGTTGTTGTGTCGATTTGAATTATAAATGAATGGCTGTGATTTTTATTTTTATTTAGGGCAAATTATTTTAATTTTACATTCTGTATTTCAATAACTGTAAAGATATGATGACGGGAACAGCTTATATAGTTAATCACTTATCAAAGTGAAGACATAAACATGTCCTATACGGGTTTTTAATCTGCTTTGGAACATTTACCCCCGGTTCCACAGTCAATGCTTAACCCTAGTCCTAGACTAAATGTAAAAAGAAACTTGGACTGACTGATCTTAAAAGATGTCAGTGCCTTTGTTTTGTCTAAAGATGTACTCCCGTAATACTTTATAATAAGCCATGTTTATAAAAATTATTTAAATGTTCTAATTAAACTATGGCCTAATCCTGGTTTAGACTAAACCCTGTATGTGAAACCTGGTCTTATTGTCCACACTATGTATACTGCAGTGCAGACATGAACAGCCTGAGATGTTTTTGATTGTGCTTGTTGTGGCTTCTGTAATATCTTTCAGAGCTGGTGGATAAATGCATCGGCTCACGGATTCACATCGTCATGAAGAACGATAAAGAGATTGTGGGAACCCTGCTCGGATTTGATGACTTTGTCAGTATCCTTTTATAGGCTGAAAAAAACTGGCACATGTTTGTGGTGGTTAATATTTTAGGATTACGTTCAGTTTTATTTTACGAAAAACAAGTGTAGAGCCGATGATACGGTTACACATTCACTGCTCTGGACATAGTAACACTACAAAAATTAATTTGTACTATGAATGTCAGAGACACCTTGTTGTAATACGATTATAGTTACCGTTTTCACATGATGTAAAGTAAGAGAATAATGATATATGTAAATGAAACTTAAAAAAGTGTGGTGGGAATACATTTCCTTCACTGTTTTAATCAGACATGGTTCTTGAGGATGTGACAGAGTTGTAAGTATATGTTTCTACCTAAAAATGTGCTTATAAATTATTTTTACCTGGGTTTATGCTTCTCAATCTTATGACTAAATATATATGATATATGGGAATGAATATTTATTTATCCAAACACCATGGTGTTCTTGCCTTTAACAAGGTTCATCCAGAATTTGAAATGTCTAATTTTGTATTTCCTCAAAGTTTTTTTTTTTTTTAATGTTTGATGTCAACATGAATGTGAGATTACATTTCAGAATATGAATGTTTCTTCATCTCAGATATCACCGAGCCATAACAAGTTATTTTTGTGTCACAGTGAAATCACTCCAGAAGGAAGAAGAATCACAAAGCTGGATCAGATTCTACTCAATGGCAATAACATCACAATGGTTTGATAAATTAGAGTTCATTATTAAGTCACCTAACACAGCTGTATATCACACTTAATGAATTAACACCATTTGCTTTTTAGTGTATAAATAAATGAGTAAAGCTCTTATGTAAGTTTATTGTTTTTGTAGCCGGTGTTTAATGACAGTTGCAATGCACTACATCTACCAACCCAAGCTGGGACATACAGTATAACGAATAAAACATTCCCAGTATTTTGAAGGTTTTTTTTTTTTTACTAACATAATTTTTGCTTGTGTTCTTTAATACAGAGACTCTGAAACCATGAAACTAGAAGGAAGCATGATCTAAAAACATGCCTTAACATCATTTTGATATCATGTTTTTGCTGTTTTTCAGTTGATTCCAGGAGGAGAAGGACCAGAAGTTTGATAAATACGTACCTTCCACAATTTAAATATACAATTTATGTTCCCGTTTCATGAAAGAAACCTGAAAATTGATCACTTATTGTTTTCAAACATTCATTTTCATTTTATGAGAATTTTTCCAAATTAGTTCTTTGTATTCTTTAAGTGAGCCAAAAAGATTTTGTAAACATGTGTTGCTTGTTACAATAAAACAGATTAAATGAATTGGACTGAGTTCGGTATTCAGTATATTATATAGCATTTGGTGAAATAGATTCCTGATGTGTGAAGGAAGGAAAAAAAGGATAATTTGTGAAGTCATCATTTTTAATGTGGTTCTTTGCTTTAAGAATGTCACGTTTGCAAATTTGTGCATTTTCGAGATTTATTTTGTATATGCTGAAATAAATGTACATGTAGATTCACATGAACTCATCATTTGTACCACTACACACTGTATGTTTATGACTGATTTAAGAAGGTTACTAACAAACGCTTAATATGAATCTGTAGATTGTCAAGAATCATGTGAAGAAATGAGAAATTCTGAAAACTGATGTAGAACTGTGCTGGTTGCAGTCTCAGTACATGGAGGGCTTCTCTTCTCCTTTAGGATTTGTCACTTTCTCCAGGTTCTTGCTGATGACATCATAGAGTTCAGCCTGAAATACAACAGACATCATCTTTAGCCACTCTTTAGTTGTTATGATTAGTGTTTGAAAACATGATTCATTCGTAAAGGCCTTTGCGACACTGAACAACAAAAGAAGTCTGAAATCTCTGGAGTATATTTGTAGAAATAGGCAAAAAATACATTGTATGGGTCTAAATAATTTTACATTATGCCAAAAACCATTGAATATTAAGTAAAGATCGTGTTCCATGAAAATATTTTGTACGTTTCCTACTGTAAATAGATAAAAAAAAAAAAAAAAGTAATTAAACTAGTAATATGCATTGCTAAGAACTTCATTTGGACAACTTTTAGTATTTAGATTTTTTACACCCTCAGATTCCAGATATTTGAATGGTTGTATCCTAACACTATATATATTCAGCTTTCAGGTTATGTTTAAATCTCAATTTTGAAAAATTCTCACTTATGACTGGTTTTGTGTCCCAAGGTTACATTTAGGAAGCTTTTTCTTAATGAATAAATGTAAGAAACTCACATAGAAACCGCGTATATCGAGCACAATCACTCTAATTTCAGAATATGCTGCTTCATCCTTCTCGTGCACCAGAGAGCGATAATCCATCTGCCAAAAGAACATATTTATTTTTACACAAAAAGGATATGAAAGGGTATTTCAGAACTATAAAGAAAACTATACTTTAAAACTTTCAATGTGTAAATCTGGTGATTTACCACCAAACAGTTAAATATGCAAATTATGGAATAACTGTCTAGTATTTAGATACAATTACTGCAGATAAAATGTAATTAATTATATAAAATTAACCATTAGATGGATTTCATTGCTTTGTACTTGACAGTTGTAAGGTGGGGGATGTTTATTATGTCTGAACATTGTAATCACATTTTCTTGAAAATTGTTATTTCTAAAATACAGTTTCATTGTTGAGGGTTACAGAATGCTCAGAGTTGTACAACTTGTGTGTTTACACAGAGTACTTAAATGACCTCTTAACTCATGAATCAAAGGGTGGAATGGCAAAAACCGAGAACATGGTTTTGAAAGCCCTATTTAATAACTGGCTAAATAAAAAAATAATAACACTAATAAGTTTATTTGATAGTCCACACTCACCACGTGTGTGTCTTTGGAAGCTTTTGCCACAGCATCACCTCTCTCTGAGAAGTACCTGCAGATAAACACACCTTCATTCATTACCAACATGACAAAATGAATAAATGTGGGATAACGTGGAATAAGTTGAGTAATCAATGTACTGAAATAGTTGGTCATACTTATTAATGTTGGTCTGAAAACCCTCCACCTTGGTCTTCACAGCAGTAATTCTCTCAAGGATTTTTTCCTAAAATCAGTGTCAGTCATGTTAACTGCTGCTTATCTTTCAAGAATCAATAAAGCATGCATTTAATAACACTCTGAGCTTTTTAAGTGTTAATAACCTGAATTGCAACTCCAAAATCATTTCCATCTTCAATTTTTGGAATTAGATGAGAAATCCAGCAAGAAACCTGAAAAATAAATAAAGAAATAAAAGAATAAAGCTGTAACTACTGTATATCTGGGAAAATGCTCGAAACGTATTCACGAGTTCATTTTGCTCACAGTGATGCAGGTCTCCTTCAGAGCCATGATCTCTGGTTTTACGATATCCAGCAACTTCACAATCCTCTCGTTTCCTTTGATAAAGCCACACTTGGGAGCTGACACAAAAAAAGTGTCACATTACAAAACGTGCCATATTCCATATCACATCAATAAAGCTCAGTTATAGTTTGGTGCACATATGCAACTTTATATCACTTTTATCCACATGTCTTCTTCTTCTGTGAGATTACCTTTCTTCTTTTTCTCATCATCTTCATTTTTATCGGTCTCCATCTCCTGTTAAAAATATTTAAATAAATGTTTTTATTTATTTCAATTTCTATTTCCCCCCAGATTCATTTCAAAAGGCATAAATTTAAATCACAAGCTGAATGCCAACCTCATCTTCTGGTGCAGGGGGGTCGGGAATGGGAATCTCCAGGGGTGCATGGAGAGATGAGAGGTCAGTGATACTGAAGTCATCCCCCTAAAACCATAAAAGAAAAGTATTTGAAATCAGTTGTACTGAAGTAGGTATTGCTCAAATACATGAGTACCCAAATGTATTGGTCACTTTGGATAAAAGCATCTGCCGAATGAACAAAGCTACCTTCAGCAGGTTGTCAAGCTGTGATATCTTCAGAGGTATGTGATTGGAGAACAGCTCTTCTGCCTGTCAACACGAAGAATATTGTCAACACAAACATCCATAACGCGATGATCTCAAATTAAGTTTGTGTGCGTATTATTTTAACTGAATTCATACCTGCTTGTACAGCGACTGGCGGTAGTTCTCTATCTGGAAAAGGCAACACAAATATACAATTACAATTCAGACATCTTTGTCCATGAACACGATCGCGCCTTCCATGCTTTTTTACTTTCACTTTCAACATTTGTGGATGAGGAAGTGTGACTCAGGATTTTCGCCAGTAGTGTTTTATGTTCAATAACTACCAAACAAACAACTCGAACCCTTTAAAACTTCATTTAGGAGCCAACAGTCGTAAACGCGCTTACTTTTACTGCACTCTGTTGAGAGTCGAAAAACTTTGTATATATTATACAGAGATTTACTTACCCTCACTGCATTATCAGAGTTTATCTTCAGTACATTAGCCTTGGACATATTGAATGTAAATGTTCGTTATTTTCAGACAAAGGGATCGCGGTAGTGCGAGCAGCAGACGTTCAGGTGCCTCGAGCACTAGCTTTCACTAAGCGATGCTTTCGGTTTCTTGGTGACGCCCACAATCCCCGAAAAGATCCAATTATTTTTTTCTTTATTTAGATCATACTGCATCACTGATTCAAAATAATAATAATAATAATAATATTAATAATAATAATTACATTTAAGATAAAAAAAGTCACTAGCACCGTCATCAGCAGAGAATAAAAGGAAATAGTTCTCCAACTTCGTCCAAAATTTGCTCACAATTGGGCATCCAAACTGTGGATGAGTTTGTTTCTTTCACGAAACAGATTTGGAGAACTTAGCATTACCTCGCTTTTGGTCATCTGACTCTCTGCAATGAATAGTGCCGTCAAGAGTTCTATAAAAACATAACAAAATCCACAAGTAATCGACATATGACTCCATTTGATGATCATGAGTGAAGAGCTGTGTTTGTAGATACAGAGATATTTTTATTAGCTGTTTGACACTGGTGGAAGGTGATCAAGTGAGGTAATGTGTAAAATGCCTCCTAATCTGTTTGATGATGAAACTTACCTATATCTTAGATGGAGTGATGGTGAGAGATAGTTAAAGGGATCGTTCACCCCAACAAAAATGTCATTAATTACTCACACATTCCAAACCCATAAGAGCTCTGTTCATCTTCAGAACACAAATTAACTGATGAAACCTGAGAGCTTTTTATGACCCTGACAGTAATGCAACCGAAATGTTCCTATGCCCACAAAGGACCAATAGTCCATGTAACATCAGTAGTTCAAAGGCACGGGAATACTTTCTGTCCGCGAAGAAAACAAAAATAATGACTTTATTCAGCAATTCCTCTCCTCCAACCTACAGCCTGTAACCTTTCGATACTTTTTTAAAACAATTCGGCTGGTTGTCTTTAACAATAGACCAACCTTTCCGTTCCACTAAGAACCTGAAGGCGGCAGTAACGTGCGACATATGCACGAGCACTGGCGTCACGAAGAAAACGACGCTGCCGTTATCGTCATGTCCACTTCCTTCGAGTTCTTGTGAAGTAACGTTAAACAGCCATATATTCTTGTTTTAATGTGTTTGATTTAATTATTCGGATTTCACATTTCATTACTGAAAAAGGAAAAACACAACGGTAGGTGTATTCTTCTATGAATTTCTGTGAACATGACGAATAAAGCGGCTGTGATCAACGATTCATAGATGTACATTGTATTGCTTACGTCAGTTATTTATCATGTTTATAACGCGATTTTAATCCCGTACACGCGTTTCTTCGTAGTGTGGAAATACTTGGTTCAAAATCCAGCTAGAAACCCTGTAAACGTCACTGGCAGATCTGCTAATTTAATGACTAACGTTATGCATGTTTGAATGAAATGTTATCTTCAGGCGTTTGAAATTATAAGTACCAGCCTGTGTGGACGTCGAACATCCTTACGTTACCTTAGTTTGATCTGCTAGCATGTTTAGTCATTTTGCATGTTTAATCCGTTCACCCGTATTCCAAACAAACTGCTGTTGGGTGCAGGGGATGCTGTAGCATCTCGGCCAAAGGCAGGGAAACACCCTGGACAGATGGCCAGTCCACTCTCATGCTCTTACTCTCCACTTTCATCTATCCTTTTTGTCAATGGAATGTGGTGTCACACTGAAGAAAACACACTAATCAACACAGAAAACATCCAGAGTTTTGTTAAACTTTTTTGTAAGAAAAATTATTTAATTACTATTAATTGAAATTATTTATATATAATCATATGAACTACTCATTCATCAGCCATGTGACATTTTCTGCAATCTGACATATTTATGATCATCAAACACATTAACAAAAAGACAATACTGATCAATGGATTCATTTGTAGCAGGTCCAGAAAGACATTGTTACATCCCTGTGTTTTGCAAGACAATGACCATAATAAGTACATTGTACTTATTTTTGATCCAAGTACATAGTAGTTAAGGCCACTTAATATAAAGTGTATACTTTTATTGTGTTTTTAAGCTAAACGCTAACATGGTGGCGCTGCACACTAGAGTGGTTAGGGTTAGTCAAGTCAAGTCAAGTCACTTTTATTTATATAGCGCTTTTAACAATACAGATTGTAGCAAAGCACTGAACATT
>JAUMHR010000062.1:5487145-5498010 GCA_032361145.1 Enteromius fasciolatus | reverse complement strand
CACAGTTATTATTTTATCATAGCGTTTTATGAGAGAAAAGACAAAGTAATCAGGATTAAAAACCAAATACAGCCAAAACTTTTTTTTTATTGATTGATCAATGGAAGTCTTAGATGCTAATTGGGCCCACCCTATATATTACTGCTGTAATTTATGATGCTATTGGTCTGGTTGCTTAATTTAATCTCCTCAATGCATGCATACATAAAAACCAGTCAAAACATTATTTCACAATATTGTTGCACAACAGACCTGCTGTTATAGCTACTCTTGCTGTGCTTTCTCTCATGCATCTCTCCTGACCTTTCAAAAGGATAGAGTTTCTGTCTTCAACTTGAGTCCTTCTTAAAATAACCCCTTCTCCCTCACACACATCTTCTGAGCCCCTTAATATTTTCCTTCTAAGGCTATTGGAACAGCTGGTTGAGGCAGAGTGTGGAGGGGGCCAGACATTAATACCCCCCATGTTCACCTTTAACCTCCCAATACACGCTGAACCCCCTAAACATCCACCTTACAGAGTCTTTCCTGTTTAGAAAGCTGTGAGATAAAAAACACAACCACGGCTTCATGACACTATAAATTAAGATCAGTCAACCCTGTAGGATGCCATCAGATTCCACATTGCAGTGGGTAATACTGCCAATATATCGTAATGCTGAGGCTGTACCGCTCTTAGTACTATGTAAACCTTTGCACATAACCATAACGCTAAAATAAATGACAAATTAGCATGTGTGCCTTGTTGCATAACACCATAGATGGTCATAGTGTATGTTACAGCATGAAGCACAGTATGGCAACCTATACTGTCACAACAGCTGTTCACACGACACACCACTAAAGTTCAAAGGTTATGTTTAAAATTATGTGACATGCTATATGTATATGCTTACAGATCTGATCAAATCACATGAAGTGTTTCATTTTTTTTTTATACATACACAGGGTCTCCGTTTTAGGAACTTGTTTGTTCTATAGAAAATATGATTCTATACATGATTTACATCCAATCAGTGTTCACTTTATGCTCAATGAAAATATATATTTAAATTTAGACATTTAGATGTACACCTGAAACACTGTCCATTTGTGAGTAACTTACGAAAGAGATGCAGGCAGCAAGCAGCAAAATTCTGACCAACAGATCTTCAAACTGCTCAATGATCAGCTCCCAAATGGATTTTCCTAAAAGGAATGGGAATTTAGTTCAATCCTCACTAGATTTTAAGATTCTATTGATATCATAGCTGCTGGTGACATATATTTCTAATGATGTCACTTTTTTATCAATACGTCTGCACTTACCCTCCTCAGCTGGCAGCTCTGAGAAACGGAGTTTAGACAGAGACAAGAGAAAGAAAAAAGAAAGAACGAAAGTGAACAAGTGACCAAAATTCAAGGCAGCACAACAACGTTACCCTGGCCAATCTTTCACTGTACCTATAGTATTTTCAACTGATTTTTATGTGACATGTAGGAAGAAAAGGAAGTTGAGGCATTTTAAGAACTTTGCAGATAATAAATAATGTTAATTCTCACAAAGAAACAGCTATACAGATATTTCAAACTGTATCAATTGTGAATTATTTTTTTTACAATCAAAACTGCCATGTACAGTCCCAGCTTCAACATTCAGGGAAGTTTTCCAACACTTGGGCTCATTATATTTGACTTGTGCATGGTAAACTCTCTCTGTACAAGAGGGCCTGTTTTGTACATCATTTGTACATCACCCAGGTCGACTTTAGCCAGAAAAATCTCCCTCCCCCATCTGCCTGAAATACTGCTAATCTAATAAGACCTCTCAAATAACCAAGCAAGGCCACTGTGCCATCACCTGTCTTCCTTCCCTTCTCCCCCTCTGCCAAAGTCTATTTTCAATCCCAGTTTCTGCACCACAACCTGTTGATGTCTCTTGAAATGCCACTGAAGAGTCTGAACTTTTAAGAAAAGCTTAAACCATCTATGCAATTGCATCTACTGTTTTTGTGATTTAAAAGTTTAACCCAAAAGCACTATTGTAAAGCTATCTTGGTGCCTTCCTAAAAACAGACATTTCCACCAGTCAGAGTGTTTGGTGGTCTTTCTGTTAAACCCTGCATGCGACATCTCATGAATCTCACCATTGAAGCCGTACTTAGCCAGGTTCTTCTTGACCTGATCCGGGGAAAGACCTGTGGTTTCATTAACTGCGAAGTGGGCCAGACATTCGACCGGGTCCTTGGTATGGGCGTCCTCCATCCTGTCAGGGGTGAAGGATCTTCAAGAGTGGCAGAAACTTAGTTAAACAGGTCTATCCGTGCCTTTTATTGATTGCTCTTGTTGCTCTCTGTATTAAAAAAATCTGCCCCCCGTTACTTGGACCCCCTCCTCACAGGAGTGATGGACTGACAGAAAGAGCGAATAAATTCACACATGTGCAGTGTTTTATACAGCTGCCAGCCACCCTATTGGTCAAAGTTGCCCGTTGCCACACCCCAAAATTCCAATCAGTTGCGTATGGCTCTGCAGGGCTGAGTTATAGACGAGGGGTTGAACGTCTTCGGCATCTCAGACTTGAGGATGTGGGGGGTTATTTGGTGGGCAAGGAGCATGAGGCAGTAGCATACGTAGGGGGTAGCACTGAAATGAAAAGTTGATCTGTTTTTGGAACATGCATGGTCAGTGGAATAAGGAGAGTGGAGAAGGTGAGAGAGCTAAAGTGAGTGATGGGCCAAGTGGCTTCTGATGGGAGGGGGCAGTGAGAGGAGTGCTGGAAGGTTAATTTGGAACAAGCATTAGGGGAGTGTGGTTACATGGGAGGCTTAAAGTGTCACACTGACATCCACACATTGGTTTGGCATGAACAAGAACACAATGATTTCCTATGATCCTTTTCTGATCTGTCTTAGCAGTATGATCTAATTAGAAACTAGTATTTTCCAGTAGTATCCAAGTACTTAAAGGGTTACTCCACCCCAAAATTAAAATGTAGTCATCCATCACTCAGCCCCATTGTTTTAAAGCTTTTAAGGTATTTTGGATGAAAACCGGGAGGATTTTGACTGTCCCATTGACTGCCAAGTAATGAACACTGCCTGTAATGAACAGCCTGTCCATCATCAGTGGTTCAATCTGATGTGCTCCTTTTTCACCTTGAAATTGTTGAGAATTGTGCAAGAAGCCACAAAATATAATTTCACCATAGGCATGTTTTTTCCTGTGAGCTTGGATTTGTCTCAGCAGACTGCATTATAGCTAGCTAACATGCTTCTCTGCATCAACTCTGCACGTTCTCTCTAAGAACTAACTGCTTGATGTGCATCCTCTGAAGTTTTTTAAAAATGCATTCCTAAACAAGGTTTCAGGAAGTGACCTTACTGTAGTGTGAAGTGATTCAGTCAGCTAATCAAGGTGTTCAGGATAACTTAAAAAATAACTGGCAGGTGTGTTGGAATAGGATTGGAAATTAATTCTGCAAAAGGAGGACCAGGAGTTTTTGCCTGTTTTGCAGAAAGCATGTCAAACCCATTTACTTCAACCATAATTGCTTAAATATACATAAATTAATTAATGAAACATTAATGGACCTCCCATTCATGATGCATACAAGACGCCTTTACACTTCCGCTGCTATGTTGAACATCTTGTTCTTGTGGTATTCAGTTTCCATGCCATGCACTCTTTTATCAGTCCTATGCTTTGGTTTGCTTCCGTGTGTGATGTGGTCTGACTGTCCCCTGCTGTGTTTGAAAACAGACCCTATGCTTACCCGTATCTTGTATGTTTTTTGACTTCTATCTCGATTTAATCTCCATGCGCATTCAGTCTTTTGTGATTTTAGTTAACATGCTGTTGATAAGGTCATTTAATCCAGCATAATCACCAGTGAGTAAAAGTAATGCCATAACACATTACGTTACTTTTTATGGAAAGTAATGCATTACTTAAATCTGGGCAGGGCTTGCTTTTTTGGTTTTTAATATAAAAAAGTTCTTCATTTAAAAATTTAAAAGCTCTTTCACACCAAAAGTAAAGTGAATAAGCGTCAGGCTGGAGGAAATATAGCTGAGGACCTATTGCTAGATCCCAGCACTCATCCCAACATGAGGATCTTTGTTGTAAATGCATAGCATAGATTTGCTTTAACTTGTTTTTGACCTTTTTCAGTTTGAGCTCTTGATTGTTTCTGTCCCATGTTCTTCTGTTTGTTACTCCCAAGGGGACATGTTCAGTTTTGTTGAGGGTTAGTTTGGTTACGTAGGTTTGTTTACCCATTAAACTCGTAGCCACAAGAAAACAGGTTGTCGTGATTAGGTCGTGGCCCTCAACATTGCATCTTGAGGCCACAAGGATGTCCTTACCTTAACAAAATAATCTTGTGGCCACAACATTACATGCCCAGGAGTTAATATGTCATTCTCACAAATTAACCTCTCATGGCCACAAAATATTATCACAATAAGTCACGGCCATGATAAAATGAAGCAAACCGAACATGTTCCCTCTTGGCCACTGTAGTCTAGACCTGAGTTTGGTGATGACCTAATGAATGGTGATTAAATTATATATTGAATTAAACATAAAGCATAGATAGACAGTTACATGATTTTCTGTTGTAATGCCCCATAGGTAAAATGATGATATATCTCCACAAAACATTTTTGCTAAAACTGTCACTGGATGCTATTTGCAAAATTTGGTCATAATCAAACCAATGGCCAAGTAAACATTTGAAAAAGTAAATTTTTCCGAAAAGTTCAGAATTTTTTAGTTTACGTCATTTTACATTGCAACTAATTGTGGTTAAATATTTAAATATATTTAAGGAAGGGGTTTAGGGTTAGTCTGAATTTTGAGAATGTGAAGGACAATCATATGCTGACATACCACGTCTATTTCATTTTTAAGCAAGCATAAATATCAAAAAGGTAAATCCAAATGCCATAACCTGCAAGTTATCTGATGTATTTGAAGTGTTCCCTATTTTGATGAGAAAGCAAGGCAAGGCTATACCGAGCATGGTTTTAACAGATTACTTTCACCCAACCAGACATGAGCCTCGAGTTCCTCTCACATGCATAAACATGAAGCTTGTAATATGGCCTTTAGTGGGAGGTATGCGTGAACAACTGCACCAACTGGCGCACACTTTAAAGGAATAAATAAAAGCGTCTACAAAAAGCTGGAATGCAACAGTCTCCTATGACAACGGTGTTTTACTAAATCATAATAGAAACTTGTATTAGTTAAATAAACTGCACCCTTGTGGACGGTTCCCTAATGAGGTATACGACTTCCTATCCAGCTATCTAATAGAAATCAATACTGCATCCCACAATGCAATGCACTCAACTTTCACTCTGACAAATAACACCGTATTTAGTTCTGAAATAAAATGGGATTAAAAATGGTAAATAATCTTATGTATTTTTGAGAAGATATCTGGCACTTACTGAGTTAAAATAGCACTGCAAATATTTGAAACGGTGATGTATTTTATTCTGAACAAAGCTAAAAAAGTACAAAAGTGAAAGAATAGATTCTATAGACACTACATTGTTGCATAGTGAATTTCGGGGGATTTGACAAATGTATTGAACTTTTCCTTGATCCACAGCCTTCACAATGCCACTAATTCTATAATTCTTCTTTGGACATGCAAGATACAAGTTACAACAATGTAAAACTAATCATGTTTGAAAGAGTTTTTAAGAACTAAAGAATGATAAATATGAAAGCAGCTCTGTGTCCTGACTGAACGTGTATGTGTACCATAGCTCAGCTGTTCTAAGTCAGCAGAAAGAGGGAACGCCAGCTTAAGCAACTCTAAATGTGTCTGTGTCAAGTTGTATAAGTTGGAACAAGAAAAGATCATGGTGTCCTCACTCAATACAAATTCAATGAATTATGTAGAGGCCTGTGCAGAACAAGTCCAGGTCGTGTTAAATAAAGTAGAAAGAAAGAAAGGGAGATTATATTTGAACAACAAGATCATCTCAGCAACTCAGAAACAAAGTGACTGTTTGATTCTTGAAATAAACATTTATGATAATTCCCAACCTTCAAGTGGATTATATGATATTATATTTTAACTTATAGTCAAGTGGAACATACTGAAATGCATACAGAATCAAGTGTACTCTGTTCATGGAGTGTGAAAGAGTAAAGTAAGATTGATGGATTGGTTACAGCTAATCCCCTGTGCTGTGAATGCTGGGCAAGGGAGAGGATAGTCTGTCTTGTGAGATATTGAGTTAAATGTCATTGGGTTCTACACACCCGCCTGCTTTGCTATAATCATCGAGAGCGTGTTGCTCTTACATCATAGAAAGCATAGACACATATAAGAGCTTTTCACACTGTGCTTAACCCCGGGTTAGGGGCTTTTAAAATTTGTTTTAACCCTGGGTAAAACGCTGTTTCGCACATGTCAGTTTGAAAGGTTCTTATAACTGCTTTTAACCCAGGGCCATGACCCTAATTTTGTGGGGTTAATCCCACATTATAGCACCAAAGCTATACAATGTGAAATGTTTGTAGTAAACGAGTAGTATTGGAACGTAACAAGCTTCACAACTTTTAAATTAGCCAAACATTTTTATACTTTTTGCTTTTTTACATGCTGTATTTGAAGAGTTCATTAGGTGTCACTCACTGCAGATTACTGTTGAAAGTGGCACACAACTTTTATTCCCTTTTACACTAATTCTAAATTACAATTCAGATTACCAATTAATAAATACACGGTTCTTTGAGTAATATTACGCAACATGTTATGGCCTCTAAACACACAAATTTCGATGGTTGAGTAACATCACCATCCCCATATTTATTGCTTTTCTGACATTGTAAACTTGCATGGTTACTCAAGTGGTATAGCATTGCACATGAGATGTGGATTGCTTGAGTACGAGTCCAGTGAAACATGAGTCACGATAAAAGAGCTCAAAGGCAAGTTAAAATAGCACGGTTGCTTAAGCAAATGGGACTTTATCTCATGTCTGCATTTGTTTTGGTTTAATGTATGTTATTTTCAAATGCAGAGAAACATAAAATTTGTAGCATCAATCAGTAGAATGTATGAACTGCCGCAATATCTATAACTACCAACATAATAAAAAGTAGTCAGAATCACATTCATCATGGATGGACATGTTTGCACAGGACAAATTTATTTCATTTTGTTCTTGAGGTTCTTGAAATACTTCAATTATTGTGAATGATTACAATTACAGCTGTCACTACCTAATCATGAAAAGTGACTATTTATGTTGCATTACTCTTTTCTCAAGAGTACAGAACTCAGTGAGGTGATACTCAACTGAAGTGATTGACATCTTGATTATAGAGTAACAAAATGCTTTAAAAAAAAACAAAAAAAAAACATAGTGCTTTACTGTTATAGAAGTCTGACATAGAGCTTGTCTCATTGTGGGCTTGGCAGAAATGTGAGCGGGTGGCCATGAACACACTTCTGAATTTTAAAATGACAAATTGGACACCATATGGTAGTAGTTCCCAACTCTGGCCCTCGAGGTCCACTTTTCTGCAGTGTTTAGTTAAACAAAGATTTATCATGTGAACAATAAATTTAAATAACTTCATCTGAATTAGAAATAATGAAACAAAAAAAACTTTTTAAATCAACAGCAATCTGGTACAGAAACATTGCTGGCAATAATGCCCCACAGCTTCCATTAATAAAATAGATTTGCTAATGAATTGCGGTATTATATTTCTCAGCAGCTAGGGTGTAACATTACTGATTTTGAAGTAATTTTTGACATGTCCTTTGAGAGATGTTGCAATTTACTCTCTCTTTTTCGCTCTGATTCCTTCTAGTTCCTGAGGTATTAGCAAAAACACAAATTAGAATATTAAAGCCACACTTTATTGTTAATTCTCACAAAACAAAGTCAAACTGGTACACTGCTTCATTTAAGTAATAGTCATGCGTTCAGAAATGAAGTATAAGCTATTAAAGTATAAGTTAAAGTGCTTTTCAAAATGCCGAAAACATACATATTTGTGACCCTGGACCACAAAGGTCATAAAAGTCTTTTTTTTTTTGCTTTATACATTATCAAAGTGGTGATATTACAGTAATAAAAGTACAAAATATATTCATATTCATATCCTAAAGATGTTTTGCATACAAGAAAAATCTGAAATTTTGACCCATATAATGAATTGTTGGCTATTGCTACAAATATACCCAAGCTACTTATGACTGGTTTTTAGGGTCCAGAGTCCCATATATACACACAATGTAAGGCTTAATTCACGGATTCAGAGAAAGAGAATTAAGGGCACAACATCGGCATAAAGTGGTCAGGAAGGACCAAGTGTTATAATAGCGCCACCCAGTGTATGTATGGCTGAGTAAAGGCAAGGGGATTTTGGACCATCCTATTGTTTGGGGTCCCTGCATATATGTTCTCTTGATGCCCAAACAGTTTGAAGGCATAATACGAATACCACTAATAATAGCCTAATAACCAAATGAAACAGAGAAGAGCACTTTGAACTTCTTATTATCTATAAAATGTATAAGCATTATATAAGCAACATTAAATATAAACTATAATGAATGCTGGAAACAGGAGGTGTAAATGATGTATGCTTATTGTGTACAGCAGTATAAGTAGTCTGATAAATTGTGATGTTTGCATTTTTTTTAGGTGCTGCAGTGTTAACTGTGTTTACAGTTGTGATTTACCATGTTGAGTATGGCACAGATTAAGAAAGAAAGTAGAGGGAGGTGGTGAGTTTGTGAAATCCACATACACAACTGACACCCACCGACCACAAGGCGGCCCTCCATCCTCATTCTGACAAGGCGACTTAGAAGGGAAGTGGGCAGGAGAAAAAGGAGGGAGGGAAGGCAAAAAAAAAAGGGAATGGTTAGGGGAATGGTGCCATGCTCAAGCGTGTATCCTCAGTCGTGGTACTGAACGACTGCCCCTGATTTAAGTTATCATTCAGACCATAGACTGTAAAAAAGCATTCGGACCAACACGAAAAGACCACAGTGGGCGGGCGATGTGCTTCAATGATTCAGAGTAACTTAGACTCTTAGACTCAAAACAAATACACATTCTGTTTGATTAGTGAATGCCTTTTGGAATGTCCTGCTATGGGGCCCACCAAAGGCGTGGGCCCTCATGCGTTGTGGGGTGTCCTGTATACCACTGCAAACGCACCGGCAATATTATAGAGTACAAATGTTTCAACAGGCAAACAGACCAGGATATACTGTCCACTAAGAAACCACTTCCATGTAACCATCTTAAAAATGGTCTTTCTTCTTGCATGACCATCCCAGGCCAGTTTATCTTGAGGTATCCCTGAGAATCATAGGCAATCAAGGCCCCAGGCTTCACCACATAATAGAGCTGCTGGACTGGAAGGACCATCCTAACCAGTACATCATGGTCCTAGAGCACCAATCTCCCTGAATGGATATGCACCATTTTGGGAGCATCTTCAGCTTGTCCCATAACACCTAAAATGGTATGTATTATTTTTCCCAAACATGCACTGTGGGCCCTGTCACATCATGCCCTAATTAGATGGGACAGACATTTTAACAATGGACTAACAACATTATCATAAGAAGAAAAATCAATCATTTTATTTTTGTTAAATAAAATGAAATACCATTTAAGTCAAAGTGAAAAAAAAACATGAAGTGCTAAAGTAATCTTTCATATGACACACGACAAACTCTTTCCCCCAGGGACAGTGAGGTACTGCCTCCCTGAGTACTTTGAGAGTACAACGCAAAGCTGGTAACTGGGGGGCTGTGTTATGTACTACCCCATCCAATCATATTTTTAAATAAAAAACTCCCTGCAATTCCTCTTACTGGCATTCCAGAGGTCCCTGTAATTAGAGTACGGGTCCAGAGAACTGTGTCACAAATGCAAAAGAGACCACAGAGCTCAGAACTTTCACTTTCCAGCTGCCCTGGTCTCAGAGCTTCTTGTCCCAGCTTAAAGGTTCCTGCTGTTAGATCCTCCTGCTGTAATTTAGTACGGTTCGCAGTTTTGTGTCATGGCAACTGCCATATATATTACACATGTGTAGGGCTGGGTATTGTTCAAAAAGTCAGATTCCGATACCTTGAGTTTGATACCTTTTCCTGAACGATACCTTTTTCTATACCAATTTTATGAAAAATTACATTATCTCTAAAAACATTTTTTTTCTCAGCTTGTTGACATTTATACAGACTCAAAACCTCATCTCCTGAGCCACTGAATGGAAAAATATATCCAACACAATGAAAACGTGCAAATGTAAAATGCAAATGTAAATTAGTTTTAATAAAGTTCAAATAGATTTCAGTTTACACATCTGTTTTGCTACCTTTACACTAGTGCATTATTATTTATTCTTAAAATAGCCTTATAATTTTCCCCCTCTGAAAATGTTGTGTATTTACATTTTTTAAAAGGCATTAAACATTTGTCTTTTAATGAATAAAGATTTCATTTTATTGATGAAAAGTAAAGGGGATTTCTACTGGAAAATAGTAATATGTTTTTACTGCCATGTCCAAACCGAACTTTAATTTGCCATGAATACCTTTACAGTTCTGTGTGTACATCATATAACGATAGATTTACTGATTTAGATTTAGATGAAACGATCAAATGTTCTTAAAGTGACCCTCGGATCAGTTCTGAAGATGTTATTCACGTAGCCTACTGTATTTATGTCCTCATTTAATAAGACAAGGCGTTAAAGTGCCCCTATTATGCCATTTTAAAGGTGGATAATATTGTTTTATGAGTGTCTTAAAGCAGGTTTATGTGTATGCAAGGTCAAAAAACACTTTAGTTTTCTCTAAAAATAGATTTTATTTTACCCCATTT
>JAUMHR010000062.1:5450480-5463588 GCA_032361145.1 Enteromius fasciolatus | reverse complement strand
GGAACGTCTAGGTTACAAATGTAACCCCCGTTCCCTGATGGAGGGAACGGAGACGTTATGTCCCTCTGCCATCACTCTGAACCCCACCGCTGAGGAACCCAGGGGGGCCTGGCTCTCGGCTCCTCAGCAACATCTAATTAGTGGTTGCACCTGTGTCTGCTTATATCCGGTATGCCGGACTGGTAGGCATGGTGTGCAATTACCACTTGCCAGTCAGAAGAAATTCTGATTGGCATTTTCTCAATCTTAGAGCGAATCAGGGCTCCTGAAGTACATGACCCAGTTTGTCGATACGACATAACGTCTCCATTCCCTCCATCAGGGAACGGGGGTTACATTTGTAACCTAGACGTTCTCTGTTGGCACAAGCTCTGCGCATGATGTGAATCCTCACATTCTGATGTTCTAATTTAATTGTAATTTAACAATCGTTATGAATAATCTGTTCACAACTGCCAGTTATCGGTTAAATTGGAAAAATGAAACTAAAATTAACAAATAAATAAATACCCCTACACTAAACAACCTATAAATAATCTAATTAAAATGACAAAACTAAAACAGGCACTTAAGCTTCCAGAAATAAAAGGATTGAGCATCCAGTGCGGACTTTTTAGGTTATAACAACCCATTCGTAAATAAAAAACCATTCACTCACCGATTCACTCTTTGATAACCATTTATCCAATATTGCCACTTGCCGTTGTGCTGTGCATCAGGTGCTTGCTCAGAGAAATAGCTGTAGCTATAGCCTCGGCACTGCCGTGAGTAAAAATTGTATAGCATTTTGTTCACCATGCAGCAAACAAAAATGATTGGAAAAAAAAAAAATAAAATAATTGAATCCTTTTAAACGGTTTAACTGATAGTATTATTCGGTTAAAAATCTTACTGTCGGTTCGGTCGAACGGTCAATAGGAGCATCCCTAACCAGGATTCGTTTGGATCTTATCTTGTTACTTAAACTGTATTGTGGAAAAAAAAAAAAAACCCACAGCAAAAACGAAATTTTTTACTGACACAAACCAGCACTAACAATTGAGCTTATTTTGGGTCAGTCTGGAGAATGTAGAGGGGCTGTTGACGTCATTGCCTATAACGTAATGTCTAATATTTTAAAGGCCAAACCAGCACAAACAAACACAAGTATTTTGGAAGGATTTGGAGCGTGTTGGGGGGGGGGATTGGGGGGTTGGTGACGCCATTGACCCTAAAATTCTAATAGTCTAAGAGTCTAATATTTCAAAAACTGAAGCAGCACAAACAATATCTACAAACATGTTTAATTTTTTGGGCTTAGAAGAGTCCAAAACTTAGATACAGCACCTTTAATGATAATGTGCCTTAAGGAATTGTGCAGTCTAATATTGCATAGCTATTTAAAAGGCAAAAATCAAAAGATAAAAGGTCCAAATCCAAACTGGGTTTGACATCTGATTTAGGTAATCTACATAGTCAGTTCCTTTTACAAATTTTTATTATTGATTTTTTTTAATTTGCATGTGCTCTGCAACAGTGAAAGTACATATTCAAATGACACCGATCAAACATTTACAAAAATAAAAATTAAACCATACTGCAAAAAGTTCACACAAACATACATACTTTCTAAATTAAGTTAACCAAATTAACACCCAAAACCTTTCTTTGAAAGATATAGTTCAATTCATAACAAAATATGTTTTTATAAATCACAAATTAAATCAAACACCTTTAGTGCAACTGTATAATTACATCAACCCCAACAGCTTGCTCTGAAGACCACAAATCCAACATGATCAGCTTTATCCGTGATGGCTTTATATGCGTCAAAAAAGTACTAGTCACCAATTAGAGTACAAATCTGACCCAGATGGGACTTAAGGATCAATTAGAAGAAAAATGAGATAAGAAACGTAAAAGGTGAACACAGTTAAGTTTGGGGACAAATGTGGTCAATCACAAAATCCAGTTCAATATAGGCTTAACATCATCCTACGTTTCAGGTTAGTGTAGAGAGAGGTCATAGGGTCATTTATGATGCTACAGCCAGAAAACCGGTAGCTGATCTGCAACCAGAAAAAAAAAACACTTTAAGAGAAATCTGATCAAAGACACACACACAAAAAAAAGGGATTAAACTTTACTTTTCACCACAGTAAACATTTAAGTATTCTCTGTGCAGAGCCACATCAAGTTATTTTCAGGTTACTACAAAGTTGTCTTTAAACAGCCAACAGTGAAAGTTTTGAAAGGGGAAAAAGTTTTGAAACATTACAAACATGACTGCCATAAAACCATATGTAAATTAGGACCATATTCACAATGGTAAATAATTCATCCCTCAGATTTGCAGAGTGTTCGCTTTTTCAGAGGTTTTTCATAATTTTATTTATTTTTTGACTCATTTTATAGAGCAGTTAGTCACATGGAAAATAGAGTAATTTACTATGGATTACATTCAATATTTTGAGAAAAAAAAAAAAAAAAAAATATATATATATATATTTCGAGAAGGCCAAAGAAAGAATTAAATCGTGGCAATTAAAGTTATAATTTCTGAGCATAGTTTATATTGTGCATGCAAACGGGCCACTTCAGTTGCCAAGTCATCAGAATCGAGTAAGATTATTAGCAGAAAACACAATCCATCATACTAGGGCTGCACAATATATTGGATGAGATTGTTACACATCTCATCAGTAAAGCCAGTTCTTTGATTAGTAATAAATCTCCATCTGTGGCATTTAATACACAGAGCTGTAGTTCACCGACAAGCTACGCAATATGCAAGGATGATCACAGATGGATCACATACGATAATGAATGTGATATTGCGTAGCTTGTTAGTGATCTATGGCTCTGTGTATTAAATGGTGCTCCATCTGAAAATAGGTGGAGATTTATTACTAATCAAATATTTGGAGAGAAATTTTAAATGGTTTTAATTCATTTGTTTTTTGTATTTTGTTCATTTTAACTTAACCCTTGGAATTTCTCCCAGTGCTCAATCGGTCATTACGGTCATAACTATTCTCTTATTGCTTTGACTTTAAAGTTGTAATTTTGCAAAACCCATTTACGAAAATGTTGTAATCTTAATTAGTATCTCCTTAATCCATGACACAAGCCATCTTAGTTTAGTAGTAATTAAGCTTTTATTTCAAATTAATATAAACAGATAAAATGCAGTATAAATAAGTTTTAGAATAGCTGTAAACAAGACTACATGAGTTTAAATTTAAGTGTTTAACCTATAGAGTTAAGAGTTACACTTAGAAATATTATCAGCTTTATAAGTAACTTTACAACTTACTTGCATGTTTTCTTTAAGTTTTCCTCTTTCACTGATAGATTGAACAATATGAAGAATTTCACAGCAAGATGAAACGATCTTTAAATATTTGGTAGTGAACCACACTGACTCTCAGGAGAAGTAAAAAAATAAAATAAAATAATGAATAAAAATAAGTTTCAAGGCATGTGATTAGCTGCTCAATACTGAGGTCACACTTTTATGTGCACATGCTCCATTAACATTAATTAGAAACAAGCCCGTGTTGACAGGAAATTGATGACCATCTTCAAGGTACCAACCCAGATTGGAGTGGTTTTTGTCAACTCAAAACTAATCCTGTAATCCTGAGTTTGTTTAGCCACCATCATGGTACATGCGAAAAGGAAAAAAGTCCCTTGTTTTGGAAAAAACAAACAAAAAAAAACCTACAGGTCAGAAAATATCCTAAGACATGGGTGCCCAAACCTATTTAGCCTGCAAAGTTTAGCTCCAACACATTTGCTTGGAAGTTTCATTGGGCCTCCACATTAACATATTTGGACACCCCTGTCCTAAGAGAAATGCAAAGTACTGAGTGCAGTATTTGGACTCACTCCATGTTGTTCTTTAGTTGGTGTACTGTCCGCTTGTCCAGATATCGGCAGAACAGTGTTAGTAGGTTGGAGGGCAGAAGAAGTGGTTCAACAAGTGTCGTCTGGGATAGCTGCCGGGCCACATGGAATACGGTGTCTGTCCTGAATGTTTGCCATAAAATGGGTTTACATTTTTAACACGCCAAAGGAACAAAAATTTGCTTGAATAAATTTCAAACTTAAAATTAAAAATATTTGAAACATTTGACTGCAAGAAGAAATTTCTCTCACCAGTTCTCATAACACACAACCATAAATAATTCAGTACGTAAAGAAAATCTAGATTTAAGACTTTCAATATAGTGTACATTGCGAAATACATTGATTTTATTTCCCATTGCTGGAGCATGGCAGCCTTTTGTTAAAGTCTACTTTTATTGTATAGAAAATTAGCTAGACCATTCTGCTGAATATCTTTTACAAAAAGTCAAAGAGAGAGAAGGGGCTAACTTCACAGTTAAAGCAATTTTAGAAGAAAACAAACCATACCAGGTCTCAAAATCTCCAATGCTGGGCTCCATAGGAAGGTCAGACGATAAAAGCCTTTCCCCCTGTGAGAGCAGAGCATACAACAGCGACAGACCAAACTGCAAACAAAGAGTTCATTTGATATGGCAATACCACTAAGCACCCCTAGCGTAAAACTTTTAAACATTCAAATATCCTTGAACTACTGTATGGTCATACTTATAAGTGCAATTTAAAAAACACATAAAAGTTTACCTTGTTTTGGCAGGCCAATGTTAACCGTGTGTCTTTCGAGTCAGGCAGTGATGCAGTGAACTCCTTGAGAATTCTGATTAGCTGACTGAATGCAAGTCGATCAATCACAGCACGGAAAGATGGATACAGAACAGGCAGAGCCTATGAAGAGGTTAGAGCGTGATCAACACATACTCAATACATATGGATAAATCATTACTACAGGTTCCGGACCTCATCTGTATCTTTGCTCATCAACGCTGGGAGGTTTTTGGTCACCACGCTCAGGATATGCAGTGATGCATCATGTGACAGGAAGGGGAGGAGTCTGGCCAACATTCGCTTTCCTTTTGATATTAGTAGACAGGAAAGAAATTCCTCTCCAGAGTCCCTGTGTTATGGTACACCACAGAGTATGAGAGACCAGAATCAGACTGCACCCTCACAACAGAAAGTTCAGGGTTTCTTACAATAGATTAGTGCACCGCAGCTCATTGTAAAGCTGATCCACCTTCCTCTTAATGTTCTGCATCAACCGCCTTTCCTCCTCTTTTTCAGACACTGTTGCCTTCATCTTGTTTGCTTCTTCAACTTCTAACAAAACTTTATACAACTACGAGAAAGCAAAAAGTTTAAACAAGGCAAATTTCAAATGGGGCTCAAAAAAGAAAAAGATAGGTTGCTATCCTGAATACTTCATTTCAATTGATCAAATTCATTGAGGTGTGAAAAGGTGTGTGTCTGTGTCCCATACCTTCTCAATAGTACTCAAGACCTCCAACCTTTGCTGTCTAGTGTCTTTGTGCTCCTGCCACAAGAGAGACAAAAAAACAAAACAAATGTGTTTGTGTTTTTAAAACAAATTTTACAGATTGTTATTGTACCCTTAAAAAGAAATCAAGGCTCACCTCATCAGATGTGTTTGCATGAACAGCATCAATTGCTCGTCTAGGAGAGAAACAAGTAGACACTGCAACCTGCCCAAGCGAACCTTCAATGTGGACAACTGAAGTAATGCAAGAATTACTGCCAAATATTAATACTGTAAATGTATAAAATGACCATTAAAATTAGCTTAATGCACCACACCTGGGATATACGAGAGTGCTTTAGTGACATAAGGGGTTGTGAGTTTAGGTGGTTCCTTCTTTAACCGGTCACCCAAAAACTCCTCTTCAGCAAGTTTGGCTTCCATCCTCTGATAGTACTCCTGCAGAGATTTACAACTACACTTGACAGTTCCTCTTTGTCTTATCTTTCAAACATTTGTAAAAATATCAAGATCTTGTTGTGATAAGATAAACCTTGATAAAGATGGTTAAACAGTTCAGGGCTGATACAGACCTGGTAATAGTAGTCATCCAGATGTGGATTTTCACTCTGTAGCTGAATCATCTGCAACCTGATTATCCATTCCTTCTCTTTATCAGTCATGATTTGGGAATATGGGTCCCAGCTTACAGGCTTTCTGTGAATTACATCATTTAAATTCAGATAAATACTACTTCCAAGTGGGAAAAAAAGCAATGCCCTTTGCCCTTACTTGTGAGGTCTCTGCTGTCGTTGACTCAAAAGCCGCTTATGCTGGGGATGGAATTGGGCAACAGGACCTGGCACTCTAAGTTGGGGAAAAAAAAAAAAAAGTGGAAACAGACCAAAAAGTCTCTTGATGTATAGGAACTCATAGGGTTTGTAACATGTATATAAATCTTATTCAGATCACTAACCTAAATCCCTGCATGATGTTGGTGGATGGGCTGTAGAATGGAGCAGGCCTGGGGGAGTCAGTCCCAAACTGCAGATGCATAACTTTAGGTGTGTGGGGTATTGGTGTAGAGAGAGGACGGGAAGGTGAAAGATAACTTCCAGGCTGGAAAAGCAACAAATCCAAGCATAAGCCACTGGGAAAGAGACATTATTCAGGAACAAAACATTCCAAATCAGCTGATGTATGAACGGTGGGTGGGGGTCACCTGGTTGTATTGTTGCTGGGGTGAAAAGAGTCTTTGAGGACGAAAGGGAGAGCAAGGAGCCATGTGATTCTTTTGCGCCTAAGCAAGAAAGAATGGATAAATTTAACACTCGAGTGTGGTCACAGCTAGCTTTGTATGGACCAACACCACTCATACATTCAACACTACTGCACGCATTAGAAACACCAATACCTGATAATGACACCTCTGGTTGAAAGACCCAACAAAAGGATGCCCTCTTCTGCCCCGGCTAGTGGAAAAAGGTCTCATAGGAGATAGAAAGTTTGGAGAAACAGGTGGAACCCTGCCATGTCTTGATTTATCAATGACTCCCACAATGGCCTGGTCCTAATTGGTATAAAGATCGAAGTAATCAATAGTTGTATTGCATAGCTGCAAGAAACACATTTGAGATTTGCTTGAGCACCTGAAGTATAGATGCCGCAGGTTGCCTACTGGACTTTGGAGGTGCCATCATCCACTAAGGGAAAAACAGAGGCAAACATTACACCCCAGGCCAAACCAAAAATGCGAAATATTGCTAAATACTGAAGATCACACACTGTATTTGAATTGAGGTCCTCCCAGTAGGAGCCAAGGCTGCAATCTACAATGGCGCTATCAAGACTCTAGAAAAAAGAAAATAAAAGTGCTGGTTAATACTCAATTTAAACTCCCTGTAACATTTCTGAAACAAACATCAGGCACATAAACCTTTAGGCTGGGTCGACCTGCCACAGTCTTCACCACAGCTGGGTCATCGAACAGCTGCCCTCGACCTGCTCTCCCTCTCTGAGACCGGCCTGTTGGAGTGTGGGGCCAAACGCAAGACCCTGGTCTGGAAGGTGAATGGGAATTGTGAGGGGGAGGTGGTGGTGGTGGTTGTTGTGGAGGAGGAGGAGGTGAAGACTCTGGTGTTGGAGTGTTGTTGCTACACAGCAGCAGGAGATCCATAGGGTCAGCAGCTGGATTATCACCACTTGTGGCTTCATCTGGGTTAAAAAATGTTTGCGTAATGAGTGCATAAAGGAGTTAAACACATTTTATTTTTCATACCCATCCCAGAAAAAAAGAAATACACAGGAAACTTTCTGCCTCAGCCATTTAGCTCAATTTTAAATTATTGGATTCCAATTCAGTCACAGTTTGTGCATGTCATCCAATTCCAGTAAACTCGCAGATTTTATAATATAATACCTAAACCAAATGTCTCCTCATTGTAGAGATCAATCTCTTCATCCTCTTCAGCCATTTCCTGCAATAGTCCACATTCATCCTCCTCTTCTCCTTTGTCGCTCCATTGATCCCCACTTTCTGGCCAACTAGTTTCAGGAACAGATTCCACGGTTTTCTCCTGCTAACAGCAAAATAAAATGTATAACAAAACATTTCTAAAAATATCAAAGTCAGTGTTAACAGCATGACCTGCTATTCTGCAGAATAAGAGATAAACATTAAGTTGCTTAACACACATATTAATACAAAAAAAAAAAAAAAAAAGTATTAAAATCCACATCTATCTGAACCTTATTGCACACATTAGTCACTGTGCATACAATATTGTAGCATTTAAAGATTACATTGTTTTTGTAATGTAGAAATAAACTGAGGTTAAAATGTATTTTAACATTATTTAATGGACCTGACCAAACATGAACTAACGTTACACCAGAACTAGTGATAACGAAGATTACTGTAACAGTTGTTTTGCTTTTTTAGTTACTGTTAGTAAATGCATTAACCAACGCTAACTAAGAGGACGTTATTGTAGGGGCGGTTTCCCGGACAGCAATTAGATAGAGCCAGGACTAGGTCTTTGTTAATGCAAGACATTCGTTTTTAATAACATATCTTACAAAAAAAAGGCTTAACTTACCTGGAAGCATCTTAGGCAGTAATGCATTTTAAAATACGTCAGTGCAAGCTTTTTCCAGTTTAGACAGCTCTTACATTTATTTTAACTTAGGACTAGTCTTAAACCCTGCTCGGGAAACTGCCCACTAAAGTACTAACGTTACCGAAAATATTACACAATATTATAGTAAACCTATAATCAACATGCATGGCATTGGCTTCCCTAAGCAAACATTTGGAACCCATTCACAGTGTTGCTTTATGTACTTACGGGATGTTCAGAACCATCCATTTAAATATGTCAGTATTTCAGTATTTTGTGAAATATTTCGTTAAGCTTCCACACTCGCTGAAAGTCTACAGCTACCAGTTCTGTTCCACGTGCTTATCAGTGTTTGGAAATGAACGCACCTGCGTGTCTGGAGGTGGTGCTTTACGTAAGGGCGTAACTACCATAGATAGTTGCCAGGTCCACTTATTTTGGCCTTATTTCCAAAATACAGTTGAGTGGTCATTTTGGCTTTTGAATAACATTTTGTGAATGGGAGTAATGGTTCACGGAATAAGTTCAATGTTTTGGCGGTACAAAATCTTTTTAAATGCGTGCCCTGTTGAGCCCCACCATTATTTTCCTGACTGGTTTGTTTCGGTTTATTCATCTTAAAAATAATTAATAAATAAATAGACAAAAAAACAAAACAAACTGGCAACACCGCATCATTAACCAGACGACCTCCGCTTTGATCAATATTACGAAGCTGCAGCTCTCAAGTGCACGTACTGCTCATGTCAGGATGACAAAAGGTGTAAAAGTTGCATTTTACGGTGGTCTGTTAACGTTTGCACTGACTGAGAAAACCAATCAAATCAAAAAAGGTAACGTTAGGCTTTATCACAGAAACCGAAACGTCTTGTTTACCTGAAGCCATACACGCTACAACAAGCTGCTCAGTCGTTGACAACGATAAAAGACATTTGCGAGTTTGTTTTCTTTAATGTATTATGTCCACACAATCCAGTTAGCGCTCTTTTTTTGTGGTATAAAATATTTCGCTGCAAACAACGAAACGATGCCTGACCGTTTAGACCTGTGCAAAGTGCAACCCTTCTGACCTCAGCTTTTTAGAAAGATTCTTTCGCGAAGCGTCATTTTGATTTTGAACAGCTAAAAGAAAACAGAACTTTATTACTGAAATTAGCAGATAAAATTCTACAAAAACAATCAGTGGTGATGTGACATTTAGCAAGTTTTGTTTAAAATCATTATCATTTAGCTTGAAACAATTGTAGCTATAAATTCTTTACCGATTAACGATATCATATTTCATGATGTATTTTAGCAAAATAAATAGCATGAGTTTGTAAGATAAATGGTTTGTTTTCTAAAAAGATTTTAATTATAGTAATTCAATCTATAAAAGGGATGTGTAATTTTTGCTTTGTTTTTTTTATTTGGTCCATCGCTTATGAAAACATGAATGTTCATTTCTTTTAATGTGTCTGTCACCCTATCTATGTAAAATGATGCAATCATGTAATGTTGATGTCATATAACTTGAGACGAAAATAGCACCCACACTATTTTGTGTAGGGCCCCCAAACATCTATGATTGGCACTGTGGGTGAGCTGAGAAGGGTGTGTCTTTCTCCAGCTACAGTATCAACTAATGAAAATTGTTCCTTGAAATACTTTAGAAAAAGATTTGAATTATAAGGTGGCTTTAGAGGCTATCTACTGTAGATACTGTAGATCATCTAGATATCTAGATAGTTATCCAAAACCACAGTAAAGTCTCCTCCAAAAAAATTACAAAATAATTTGGGTACTTGGTTAGTAATCTCAAAACATGATTTTCCACTTGAGTTTTTTGTTTTCTTTTTGTTGATTTAAAAGCTTAAATATTAACAATAATACCAATTAAATTTGAAATTTCTATTACAAGGCAGATATACCGTCCATTAGGGTCAGAGTTAGGGCATACAATCTTTCCACTTACTTATTTTTAAGAATAGACACCAGAAGAATTACTGGTTCCATGGGCCATCCATAAATCTAACCCCCATTGAGATCTCCAAAAATTATAGTCCTCTTTGGTAGAATGACATTCTTGCAAGAAACAAAAGTCTGTTTTATATTGTTTAAGATATAAAAAATAGCTTTTCTTTTTGTAATGTTTCTTAACCTTCTTGTATTAAAGGAAATTATAGACAGAGACATGAAAAAAGAAAGAAATCTTTAAATGTGAACGCAGTTAAACTAGGTCTCAAAAAGGTATTTACATAAATGCACAGAATGATGAGAAAAGCAAACTCTACATCAGTATAAATGAAGTAGTGCAAATCAAGGTACATATACTGTAAATATACAAACACACACCAAGGCACAGCCATTTATCAGAATCGAAATAAAGAAGCCCTTATTATGTAAAACATAATCAATTACCATAATAAAAGATTATAAGACTGACCTTTCAATTTTAATAAACAAAGAAAGAAGATACAAGACTTCAAACAAATAATATTTTTTTGTTTTGGATCTAAAACAAAAATCCAAGAGTCACAAAAACTAAACCTTTAATTAAAACATAATACAAAGATTCACCTTCTTTTTAAATAGAATTTCTTGAAACTGCCACCAAAAAAAGAGTAAAGAGTCTCCTCTTAGCGTAAGTTTTTGATATATAATTGAAATACACTTTGCAATAAGTTTCACACATAGCCTATCCAAGTATAAAGTTTCAGACTGGAGGGAATATTTCGATCCCTTCTACAAAAGCCCTACCTCCAATAAAGTAGTCACATTTGTTATCTTTTCTTGCTCTTCACTTCAGGCCAAAGCTTGTTTCTTCTTTCTTTATCTGCAAGAGACAAGTCCTCTGAAATGTTCATGTTATTTTCCCATAGAAACGTAGATTCCTTTGCTGCTCTCCACAGCATCCCAGTAGAAACGAGAAGTAAACTGCAGAATAATCCCTCTGTTCTTGTTTGGTTGTTTGCGGCCTAATCGATGAACAATGTCAATGGCATTTGGAAGTTTGTCTTTGTCCTCTGGTAAGACGCGCTGACAAACCTCAATGACCTTTCCAAATAACTCTTTCAGGCATGCCATGGAGCCTTAAGTCCCAGCGTCGCAAGTAACTTTCCACCTGTAACAGCCTTCTATTGTGCTCCATGGAAGTCTGCTCCATTTTTCCAAACGTAGATTCTACCGCATCGTACTTGGTTTTTAGTCTCTTAACTTCAGCACTCATAAACTCGATAGCTTCCATCACACCAGTAATTTGTCTGGTGTTTTTACTGATTACTTCTTTCATACCCGCAATCGCACGTGTACGATCATGTTTCCAGAGCGTTGGATTGAGTGTTTATTAACTGAGAAAGAGCTCTGAGTTGAGCGAGAATAGCTACATCTCATCGCTCCGTTTTCCATTGTTTGGCAGCCGGAGACTTGCATGGAGTGTCGGGAAGTGCAGGGAATTCCTCCTCACATAACATGAATTCGTCAAAGTCTGTGTCTGTCTTGACATAATCATGTAAATTTCTGCCATAGGACTGACAGAAACTTGTTGCGTTTCTGCTTTGCTAGCCTGACTAGCCTTCATCTGAGGCGTGCTCTTGTTCTTTCTTTTTTCAGATTTGCCCATTGTGAGATACTCACATAATGGGGCATTTATTATCAAAATAATATTGTAAAGATAAGACCAAGTGAAAAGTCATTTTTAATGCACTATAAACAGTTTATGCTATTTGAATCTGCGGAGCTCATCAGTTCACATGTTGCTAGAGCGCCATCTTGAACTGCCCCTGCCCATGCGTAGTCCTAGGCACACGTCTCAAAATGCTAAATGTTTCTATAGATGGTTTCAACGACAACATAAACAAACGTTACTGCGCATGTGTGCTTTTGTGGCCCTAACTTTACTTCCGGCAGAATCAATAACAACAGCTAAGTCCTTCTAGAGTAGATTATTTTTTTGATAACAAGCAAAATATGTTCGCTGCGTAAATCAGACGAACTTATTAAAAATGCAAACACCATTCATTGCCAGCAGGAGGTGCTGCTTTAAACACAAGAAACGAGATGTTTCCCCGGTAACGGCTGTAGACAAAGCAGCTCTGAGCTTACAAACGCTGCCTTATATGCAGGATGAAATGAAAATGACATTTTTTAAAAACAGTCTTTCTTCAGAAATAAAATGATATAAAAACACCCTCTCCTCGGATTGATTTTTAAGCATGCATTATGTGCTCATGTTTATTGCAATTTAATCTTCCAAACAGCAGGTGGCACTGTCTTAAACGACAACAGGTCTGGAGGTGCATCTTTGAGCGTCTGAGAGTGCATTTGGGTCTCCGGGTCTGCAGCTTCATAATATTGGAAGTATCCCAATACCATCTGTCATGTTATTTTAATGTACTGTCTTAATTATGCACACACTCGTGTCTACAAACAGTTTTACCGTTTACTGCACGTTGTCAAAGACTATAAAATATCTAAGACATGTCACTCGTTTAGTTTTGATTGGGGGGAAAATGCAACGCTTTACATGGCTGATCCAGAGCCGTTGAGAATCAGAGTTGAGACACATAGGCTATCTATAGAAAGCTTTAAGTGTACTTTTAAATGCAAGTCTTATGTGACCACGCACACGAGCCACTTTCGTTATCAA
>JAUMHR010000062.1:5426847-5443266 GCA_032361145.1 Enteromius fasciolatus | reverse complement strand
TTTCCCCTGTATTTCAGAAATACGGGAAAAAAACGTAAAAAATAACAGGAATAGTCTGTAAAATTACAGTTTTTTTTTACAGTGTACTACACACATGTAACAACCCTCAGAATGTTGTGTGTAAGTACAAATGTGTAACAGGACATTGGTAAAAACACTTTTTTCACTTCACTAAATAGTCATGTAACAGGAATTACATAGCTACATTTTGTAACAGCAGCATGTATAAGAGTAACTGGAACAGGGGGTGATCAGGGGGTGTAGTTGGGTAGGTTTAGGGACATGTAACGAGGGTGGAGCTGGTGCACCTCTGTAATACCAGTGTAGATACATGGTAACTCCTCAGGAACTGCCTACTTTACTTAATATAAAGTGTAACATTTTAGACACCATCCACACACATTGTACTTTACACAATGTGTACTTTCATTACCAAAAAGGGTTGTTACCAACGTCCTGTTACACATTTGCACTTACAGTACACACACCATTCTGAGGGTTGTTACGTGTGTACATAAATACATAAATATTACATCTGTAGATCCTATGTAGCAATGTGTACTTATGTGGTTACAGACTACATACACATCTAGTTACTATGGAAGTACACAGGAATTAGGGACACTTAATATAAAGTGGGACCCATATTACAATATACAATGCCCTAATATTCTGTCTCTCCCTCTAATATTCAAATTTGAAAGCTGACAGATATGGGGTCATTGTTTAAATATAATGAAATTTGGTTTTCCAGATCTGAATGTTTGGTGAAATTCTTGCTAACAATTATAGCTAAAATGGACTAAACAGTTTAAGAGCAAAGAGGTACGTGATGAGAATGAATCAATGAAGATTATTTGTTGTAGGGTAAGTCAATATAGACAGTGCTTGTTGAAATGCTTCTAAGGTGCTGAGTAAGCTGGAAGAGAAAATGAGAGTGATATTTTTTCCTTTGTCCCAATTAGATTAAAAATAGCCTGTGGATAATTTCATGCTTGTTTTGCATTGCCTTAATGTGGTTTACCTAAAAATGAACATTCTATGCATCTATCCGTCCAATAAATAAATGATTGAATAAATAGTCTGTAGTTCTGAACACTCAGTTTTTCTGAGTCAGCTGAGTAATGACCTTCGTTATAAAAAAGTGTTGGAAGATGGCGTGATAAACAGCCTCTGGAATTATGTGGGTTTTAAGTGTGTGTATGTATGATAAAATGATCTTGTGACTGTGGGATGATGTATACTGTACTTCCTTTTTCCCGGAGGCTGCAGTGTGCATCATCAGATATGTTGGCTTCTACAGCGTGATTTCAGACTGTTCAGTGGAGACAAATAGTTATAGAAAGAGCTGTGTGGTAAGTAACAGCTTAAAATGAGGGTGACTTGGGTCGTCTATAGCCTCTGTTTAGCATGCAGAATATAATATGCAAAATACAAAAGAATGATCCACATAAACATCTAAAAGCAAGGAACATTAATCATATTATATGTTGCCTGAGTGCTTTGTCTGTTCCTGCCCTGCCCAGTCTAGCTGCTAGTTGTGTTTTGGCCCCAGGGTACTTTATTTTATAATTTAAATAATGCCTATTGGAGTCTGCATTTGAAACCTGACAGATAATGTCCTGGCAGAAAATTACCTGAACCTTTTTCTTTTCTTATAGTGGAAGTTTAATTTATGTGTTTTAATTATTAATTAATTTTTGTAAAATGTCCAACCCAGGCTCTTTGGAAAACATGCTTGCTGTAACATTTCAGCAAAATCATATCACATTATAGTTATTGGTGGTTCAATGCCACCATTGTTTTTATTGCAGCTGGAAACTGTTGTAGTTTTTGAGAATGCATGCATACGTTTTCTTAATAACATTTTTTTTTGTTGTTTTCATTAATTTATTTATTTTTCTTGAAATATCCCTCATTATCACTTTTGTTTCTAGCATGCTTGAGGCTAACCGCACACCTGTATTGGAAGACTATACTGTGACAGCACACTATAAGTCCTTTACACAATGTGACCTGTGCTTAAAATTGAACTGGGAATTAGGTGCTGGGTATCCGGCCAGAGGAGCCACCTCTGGCTTGCTTAGTTGGGGACACCTGATTTCTAGTGATTATCGTCGTCTTGACTACAGAGACCGTCTCTGCATTTGATAAATAAATATTTTAATTCTCGTCATTATACGTTACCATCACTCTGTTCTCCTATTTGATCATTTTCAGTGCTTTGCTACAATCTGTATTGTTAAAAGCGGTATATAAATAAAAGTGATTGATAGCAAGACTGTAACGGTTTAGATGGTTGTGGATATGTTTTCCATGCCAAGGCTAGTTAATGTAACAGTTGAATGTGTAGAATATGTATGCTGTTTATACCACAGTATGTCTTTTGTGCAGGAATGCTTTACATTACACGTGGCATGAGAGTGTCAAAGAAAAATGGAGAAATGTGAAAACATGCAGGGTGAGGGATGCGCCTCAGACAAGTCAAGACAAGGAAAGAACTTGTTATTAAGGCAGTTATGTAAAGCAGAGATTGGTTAATTACAGTTGCTGAGCAACATCACAGTTTGCCAGATTAATACATAATTTAACTGAGTGTCGCAGGTGTTAATAGCTATGCTGCTTTAAAATTCTTCTAATGCATCGCACCCCAATAGAATTTAGAGTTGGAACTTGATTGGAACATTTGATTTTTATTTATTTTTTTCACATAATCCCAGACTTATCATTCATTAGTTATTAAATTCTATTAGTATTTAATTCATATAAATTGTTTGAATTATCAAAATGGTAATTGTATCCTGATAACGTTACTAAATGAGGTGTCTCATTCTGGTATCCACATCAAATTACATTTACAAAAGTTATTGTATATGTACAAAAAAGCAAATGCAAGTAAAGTGTCTATTTAACAATTCAGTCATACACGCACACAAATCGATAGGTAGTCATGCTTTGATAGCACTGTAATATTTTTATCTTGTAAATGATACAGATGTGTGTGGGTAGTCGAGGTTGACTTTTGCAGCAGTCATTCCTATTTTCCTCACTGTTCATATTTCTGACATTTTTTCATTGAGTCACATTGGCCACAGCTGTATATGTCTGTCGATTTGTCTTATTGTTTGTCTTTTACAGACAATATTTGATTTCTCAAGCTTACATCCACTCATGTGTCATGTATAAGCATAGGTGTGCCTGGGAGTTTGACTGCAAACACACTGACTCAGTTAGAACAACACCGTACCAATGCAAATAATGATGGGAAGTGAATGTGAAAGTAGGTAAATTGTTAAAGCAGGTGCATAGACTGTTCTATTATACAGTATCTTTAATTGTTCAGTCCAGTGGATTTTAATCCAGCTTTACTCTTTTCAGTGACTCAGCAGGATAAATAATGTCCTGGAATTCTCATGACAGTATTCCTTGTCACATGGACAGGCTATTTCTTGTATATAAAATACATTATGTAGGTGTGATTGTATGTGTAAAATTTGTGATTACCCTATTACTACAGAAGTCTTGCCAAGCGGAGAATTTCATTTACATGTTTCTTCAGAAATATTTCATGTCTTTATTAAACAAAGGTAAATTTTTAATTAAACCGATGACAGTTTGCTTAGAAATCAGGCTTGTGCACAATTCAGAATTGAATTGAGAATGACTCCTAAATTCCAATTCGATGATTTATTAATTTGAATTGATGTCATAAACAGGATCTAGAATTACAATTCAGAATTGAATTAAAGGAAGCAGAATTGCAATTCAAACAAATTCAAAGAAATTAATATGCATAAGTGAAGTGTTTAACAATAAAGCTTTACAATATACACTGTAAAAAAACAACCTATAGAATCTACTCAATAAAATTGAGGTAACAATTTTTACTCAGTTTGTGTGAGTAGATTATATCCTGTATATTTGGGTAAAGAATAACTACATTTAACAGCTATGACAACATAAAACAAAAAAGGTAAAGTCTACCTAATATTTTTAATACATTACACAATTAATTACCCATTTCGAAGACAAATGTAGGTCTTATGGGTTTGGAACAACATGAGAGTGAGTATTGGCAAAATTAATTTTCTTTTTTGGCTGAACTAACCCTTTAAGGTTTTGAGTTTCTGGAGCTTTGGTGTTGGAATTTGCCTCCATTCTTGCCTGATATAGGTTTCCAGCTGCAAAAGAGTTTGTGGTTGTCTTTGACGTTTTTTTTTTTCATTTAATGATGTGCCAAATGTTGCGTAAGATCTAGAGTGTAAAACCTTTACATACCTTTGAGTGCCTTCTAAAACATGCAAGCTGCCTATATCTTATGCGCTTATGCACCCCCATGCCCCATGATAGTGCTTCTGGGCCATGTTCACATACGGCTTCTTTTTTGCATGATAGAGCTTTAGTTGGCATCTGCAGATAGCACAGCGGATTGTGTTTACCAACAGTGATTTCTGGAAAAATTCTTGGGCCCATTCAGTAAAACTCTGCCTCTCTAAGACATATATTTTATAGCTAGTCTTGTTACAGACCTGATGCCAATTAAATAATTAGTTGCCAGATGTTCTCTTGAAAATATCTTGCTTTTTTAGCTCTTCGTTGCCCCTGTGCCAACATTTTGAGACCTGCAGCTCGCATTAAATTTTAAATGAGCTCATTTAGTGTATAAAAGTGTGACACTTCTCTGTTTAAACAATGGTTAAGTTCTCTGTTCGGTTGTAAATGAAATATTGGCGCATGTGATTTTAAAGTATTTTAGTTTGAATTTTATTCAAATTTCAAAAAACGTCCCAACACTTGCAGAATTCGGATTGTAGTTCTGGTTGTTTGAGTGTTGCTAGTTTAGTAAGATTGTCAGATCAAAAAATCCAAAATGGTTAACTTTTTAGTGCAACAATACACAAATACTTTAGAGACTTGAACATGCTTCCAGTACTGATGGATCTCAGTTAGTCACAGGGCATGTCTTGCTCCTGAATAGATACTTTGTATCCAACAACTCTTGGCAATACAGCATTGTCTTGACTTGGTCATACTTTATCCCTCCAGGGAATTCATTAACACGGACAGGGCATTTGAACATTTGTTTATAATGATTGTGTAATGCTTTGTACCCATGCATCAGGTTAATCTTCACCCAAGCGCACACGAGGCTTACACCCCTCAGATCTTAATAAGAGCATTGTCTGGAAGGTTGGACTTCTCATATGATGTCTTCCTGTTAAAAATATCAAGACACTTTTTAAACTCCTTGAATTTTGAAAGCCTCAAGGACTGCATTTAATGGTTTTATTGTTGAGATGCTAATGTCAGTCCCTTCAAACAAGAGTAAGTTTGAGGACAAGGAATAAGGTGGTTCTCAGTTCTGGTCCTTGCACCACTGCTCTGCACATTTTGATTAAGATCAGAACACTTGTTAAGAAAGAACTCTATTAACTTTCTTAACAGCAATGTTAGTCTAGTATGATCACAAGTTACCAACTGTTACGCCCCGCGTCTAGGGTGCGTTAAGGGCATAACAAAAAAATAACGGTAGTGGTGATGGATTCCAGCTTCACTCCAGTAAGGAACCAAACAAGCACACAAATTAGATAAATTTTTAAGATGTTTATTAAGACTCAGACGAGGAACATAAAGGGCATCTCTTCAGGGTGACCACAGGCCAACAAAAGGAACATAGAAAAGAAAATAAATCTAAATGTCCTCATTTAGATCAAAAGAAAAGTTACAGCCAACTTCCCTAACTCCCTAGTCCAAAAACAAAGTTAAACAAGTTTTGTGCCAAAACAAAAAGGCAGGACACCCCTTTGCTCTGCTCCGCCAGGTGTACTCATTGAAACTAACATAAAGACAAAATATTAAACAAAACACTAGTGCTTTATATTTGGCTGCTGGCCGGAGGAAGAGGAAAGCAGGAGCTCCGAACTCAATCACGCTCGCACCAACACTGAGCTCCCCGCTGCATAGTCAGTCAGTTTCCTTATAAAGGCTCCGCCTTAATCGAGCGACCAATAGTATGCCAACACCTCTGCGTCTTTCAACCTGTGAAGAAAACAGAAAAGAATAGAAGCAACACAATACAAAAATATATATATATATATATATCATTGAGAACACCAATTCTCGTAACACCAACATAGTTTAGTGATTTGCTGTTCCTGAAACCATAGTTCAAAAAAACATTTGCAAAAATATTTAACATTTTTCAAAGCATTTTCAAAAGGAGATGTTACACCATGCCCTGTCAAATTCATTTGCATCATCACTTTAGCCAATTCAAATATATGTAAAAGATTATATAATTTTCTAGGTCTTTAAAATCACAGAGAAAAACAGAATGTACATGTAAAGTAATAATAAAGGACCTGTCAGCTGTTAATGTGATATTACATGTGCATAGCCTGCATATCCATGAGCTTCAGGGGTGCCCAATCCTGTTTCTGAAGATGTACAGTACCAACCTGCAGAGTTTCCTTCCCACCCTGATCGAACATGCCTGTCTGTAATCATCAAGTGCTTCTACAATTCTTAAATAGCTGGTTTGGTTGTGATCAAAGTTGGAGCTGAACTTTATAGAAACAGGATTGGCCACCCCTGGTGTACAACATGAAAGCAAGCTTCTTGGTTCATATTTCATCCTCTGTTTCTCTCTTTCTTGCAGTTCTGTCCTCACATCCATGGTGGTGAACCTATCTGATGGAAAGGAAGGCTGTCAAACAGCTCAGCATGGTGTCCAGGCTACCCAAGTTTGCTTCCCGTTCCTCAGGCACCCCCATGACCACCCTTCCCCAAGGATCTACCATCCCGGTTTCCTCCTCAGAGTCTACAGGTGGACCTCTGGCCAGGCCCAATAATTTGACACGTCTACAATCCCTAAATTGGAGAAAGGGTGAAGAGGACATTGGAAATAAAGTTCAACACTGTGACAGCTTGGATGAAGAGACTAGTGCAACTACTGTAACACCAGTAATGGTGACTAAAAAGCCTTCCCCTACAGCTGCAGTAAAATCTAAAAGTGCTGTCCTCACTTCACAAACTAGTTGCCCCAGGAGCATACCTCAGCCTAGTAAAACTTTTCCCCGCATGACAACTCCCAAACGCCTTTCAACAGGAAATTCCCTGTATAATAACATGGCTTCTCAGAATGGAGTAAGTGTTGGTAATGGGAGATGTGGTTCCTCAGTGCCTGGTGTTAGTCACATATCCCAAAAAAGAACCCTGCAGAGCAAACTATCCCTGTCCAATGAAAGCATCAAGTCTGACACTAAAGACAGCATAGTGCGCTCTCAGAGTTTCACTCACTCCAAGAAGCCAACATGCCTCACCAACCCACCTATTACCCGTTCCTTCTCCTTTAACAAAGCTGCAGAGCTCGCTAAAGAACTTCCCAGACCTTTGGCACAGTCTCCAGTGGCTAAATCATCCCTCATACAGCCAAATACAGTATTATCAGAAGAAAAAGTAAATAAATATGAAATTCCAAGGCCTGCTGTAACTACTAGCAGTCATCATTTGCAGACCAACACAATAAAGAAATCCCTTTTACCCAGCTTTTCAGGTAACAAACCTTCTGTGCTTAGGTATAGACTTTCACGCCCAACACTAAACAAACATCCCCATCCTGTTCTCCTTGGAATTGTCCAAAAAGACACAGAATTGAGTAAAAATGTCCAAGACACTACAAAGATAGCAGAAACCAGTTCAGAACCAAGTAGCAACATTGAAAGTATTGAAACTACCCCGGATGAGACTTGTTTTGAAGCAAAGGAGGCTGAGGGAAGTCTGGGTCCCTCCTTGGAGGATATGTCACTATCATCGTCCTCTTCTGTGGAGCATAATGACACTAGTGAAGAGTATATGGATGACTTTGATAATCTTGGGAATGGAGGTGAGACCCTTCTACTGCCTGTCCTCAGTGAGGGGCTAGACCACTTTGGACTATGTGAAGATGACGACACTCTAATTAGCAAGTGCAATGAGGAATCATCAATGACCAGCCTGCACAGCTTCTTATCCGAAACTGTTGACTGGGCAGGGATGGGCTTCGCAGGTGTGTCTGAGAATCAATTTAGTTCCATTACACCTCAGCTTTTTTTTGTTTCTGTGTCTGACATATTGACTGTTCAAACCCTAGTTAGTTGACTTGCTGTCTGCAGCCTATATTGGTCACTATCTTCAGAGTGCGAGACTGCACATGCCCCCTGTCCTGGGGTCAGATTCATGAATATGAATCTGAAAGAATTTAAGACATTTCTAATAAATGCAACAGTTGAATGGTTCTCAAATAGATTCTTAACGTTTTTATTCTTAAGAATAAAATTACAGGCTTAATTTGGTTGATGGTTTCCCTCAAACACTTTTTGTGTTTCCTACTGTAATAATCATAAGGGCACAGCAATTTCAGCTATGCCTGACTTGATGGGAGTTTAGCACATTATCTTGTAGACACAAACCAGTGTGATTTCAGCTTGAGTAACTAAAATTATACAGTACTATAGTGTTAAAAGTTGAAGTATTTCATTTTTTCGTGGTTAAAATAGATTCTCTTATCTCAGTATATGTACTCAGTATGTAGATTTTTGCCACTAATATTAATTTAAAATAATCTCTTACCCTTACCGACCTTATTGTCTTTCTTGCAGCTTGTAAAGATGGCTTTGAGCGTGAGACATTGTCTCCTGTAGGTGATTTTCCTCATGGATCTTCTCTGGACCTGTCACCTTCAGACAGCTCTGGAGGAACTTACATGTGGGACGAGGAGGGAATGGAGGTACTGGGAGGCTCTGGACACCCCTGTGGAAGCTTTGACTCTGATCTCAACAGCATGGTGAGTTCTTGACAGACAACAACACAAACATTTGTTCATTAACAGTTTCCTAATTAGTGGATTATTGAGGTTGATTACATGATGTATTTCAGATTTTTTAGACATTTGTTTTGAGTTTCTTATTTTGATTGCTTTGTTGAAGAATTACTCCAGTCTATACTTTTAAAAATAAAGGTGCTTGACGATGCCATTGAAAAACCTTTTTGTCTAAATGGTTCTATAAAGAACCTCTAGCATCTGAAAAACCTTTCTGTTCTCTCTGGTGAAAAAAGGTAAGAAAGAGATGGTTCTTTGAATGGTTCTTTGTGGAAGCAAAAATGGTTCTAAAAGGCATCGCTGTTAAGAACCTTTTAAGCAACTCTCAATCTTTTTTGCAAGCTCCTGACATGCACTGCCAAAGCTTTTCTGGATCGGTGTGCTTTATGGTTGTCATTTAAAATCTCAGTTATTGTGATGTTGACAGCGCTGCTAAATTTTTGAGTGAGTCTCTTGTGTTCATAGCCCAAAGACAGGCTGGATAAGGCTGTCAGGTTGAGTTATTGAATGTGCATCTCTGATTATGCATCATAATACTGAGAGTACTCCAAATTGGCTCCTGCTGATATTCATTCGTCTTTACCCTGGAAGCAGATGATCAGATTGTCAGCTTCATGGCAGTCAGTAAACACTGAGGTGAAATCAAAGTCAGACTAGTGAATGACTCTGCATTTATGCTTACAGCGTTAGCCTTTATCCTCCTTTATAGCAGTGATAGCTTGTTAATTGCCTCTCCCTATAATGATATTTATCTTTCTGTTTTAAAACCATATTAGTGTAACTATATGTTTTGTAAAATATTTTTTGTAAACATGGCAGTTATTAGATGAGATGAACATTTGCATATTTCTATCACTCCTTTTCATGATTTTCTTTTTAATTTTACAAGCTATTTAATAATTTTTATATTTAGCGCTGATGACTGCCACTCACAGTAAGTAACTGGCTGGAAAGAGACATCTTGTGGATATTAATTTACACTGCACATGCGTTTAGTGCACATTGTGTAACATTATATACATGTTATGTACCAATGATTAAAAAAATGATGTAGTTATTAGAATAAAATGGCAAATCAAATTTAATATAAAATGCTATTATGCTATAGGGTTTTTTTGTATATTGCATTTTTATGGACCACTTAATTGTCTCAAGTAATTGCTTCAGAGTATTGCTTTTATAATAATATATAATGTTCCTAACAATAATAATGGAACTAGTATACTGTGATATGCAAGGATTAGATAATATAATGTGAGCACCTGATTAATAGGCCATTTTTTTAATTATTATTTGATTATTATTGATGTGTTTTACCACCACCACACTCCTCTTCAAAACCTCCCACAGTGGTTTAATAATATTCAAGTAATATTCAAGTTTTTTGATAACTTAAGTTAATAGAAATAATTGAAAGATCAATTGACATAAATATTCTAACACTTGAAATTTAGCACTGGTGCATAACTTTTCCCAGGATCTTTAAAATTTTGTGGACCTTCATTAAAGTCTACCTATGGTAAATTCAGCTAATAGGACTTGATTTGGAAAGGACCACACCTATATACGGTATAACAGTTGAAATACATATCAGAGCAAAAACCAAGCCATCAGATCTGGGAAAAGCATAGGAAATACACTACTGTACAAAGATTTGGAGTCAGTAAGATATTTAATGGTTTTTAAAGATGCTCATCAAGGCTGCATTTATTAGATTAAAAATCCAGAAAAAACTGTAATATTGTGAAGTATTATTTCAATTTAAAATAACTGTTTTCTGTGTGAATATATTTTAAAATATAATTTATTCCTGTGATACAAAGCATCATTACCCCAGTCTTCAATGTCACATGATCCTTTCAGAAATCATTCTAATATGCTGATTTTTTGTTATCAGTGAGTCATATCCACATGTGTTTACATGGACCCTCTTAATCTGATTATTATGAGATTTTGGCAGTATTGCGATTAAACTTTACCTCATGTAAATGCAATACTTAGATTATAATAATGCGATTATGCTCATAATCGCAGCAATGATAATCGTATTAACATAGGTGGCCTATGCCGATTTTAATAAAAATATACAGACATGTAAACACTTTAATCGTAGTGTTGCAGCTCTGACCAGTCTAACTACTGTTTCGGCTATTAAAATAGTTTAGTTTTTAGTATGATGGCTAAATGATTATATTTCGTTTTGTTTTTCTTTTAAGTCAATTTAGAAAAACATTTGGAGCATTTTTGTTTGTTAAATAGCCTAAAGTTTTTGTTTTTTTAAAAGCAACGACCAGGCAGCCAGCGGCAGAAAAGCTGATGCCTTTTCAAATCATCACGACTTGCCTAAAATAAAATCAATGTAGCCTACATACTAAAATCATTTAAGCATATAAAACCTCACTATAATAATAAAAGTGCTATCATATAGCAGTCCATAATTTGTCCTATGTAGTGGGGTATGTGGTTATGGCAGTAGAAAATTAACCACAATTCTTAGCGAATAATACGAATATGGAAATAGGATGTAAACGGGAGTGAAAAGCTTGCTCTTGACATGTAAACATCATAATAATGTGATTAAGTCCTTTCTCTGATTATTGGAAATAAATGCATTATTTATGCGCATGTAAACGTAGTCAGTGTTGGAAACAGTTGAGCTGCCTAATAGTTTTTTTAGGATTCTTTGATCATAAAAAATGTAAAAAGAGAAGCATTTATTTAAAATGGATAGTAATGTTTAAAACTACTGTTACAGTAGTTTACTGTTTCACTACTGTTCAAAAGTTTGGGATCAGTACATTTTTATTCTCTCTTCTTTGAAAGAAATTAATACTTTTATTAACCAAGGATCTATTAAATGAACAAAACAGTCACAGCATAGATTTACATTTTAGAATTTTTTTATAACTGGTAAAAAATTATGTTTTTTTTACTTGTTATTCACCAAAGAATCCTGAGGGGGGAAAAAAAAGAAAAAGAAAAAAATCACATGTTCAACAAATATATATTTGGCTTGTACAACTGTTTCCAACATTGACAATTCTTGTAATGAATCAGCATATTAGAATGATTTCTGAAAGGATCATGTGACACTGAAGACTGGAGTAATGATGCTTTGTGTCACAGAAATAAATTACATTTTAAAATATATTCACACAGAAAACAGTTATTTTAGATTGAAATAATATTTTACAAATAAAAATAATATTTTTCTGGATTTTTAATGTAATAATGCAGCCTAGGAAAACAAACAAAAAACATTCACACTGGCAGAGTGACCAGACACTGTGAACACACTTATAAACGCACTTGCTCAAATTGCACCTAAACAGCACCTAAAACACTCTCAGACTGTGAGAATCAAAATTCTCTGGCCTGATGAACCTCAAATTCATTTCTAAAGGGGACCATCAGAATAAAGTAATGATGTAGAGATTCTACCTTCAACGACCACAGGAGGGCAGAAGAAACTCATAAATATTTGCTCTAAAGAAAGTGTCATCCATTTCAGTAAGCTTATCTTACAAAACATCCTACAGGAATAGTTCATTTACTCACCCTTGTGTTGTTCCAAACCCATATGGCTTTCTTCTGTGAAACACACAATGTTTTGCATAAAATAAAATGAGTTGCTGAGGAGTTTTTCATAAAGGAGCTCTTATGACTCATGCACTATGTTTAAGACTTAAGAATTCATAAGATAGCTTTGTTGGAAGAAATAGCCCAAATTCAGTTTCTTATTTACTTGTTCTTCTCTTCGGCAGGAGTCAAGTATTTGTTTTTATTGTTCCTGGTTTGATGTCGATGTTGTGTCATTGATGCTGGAACTTGGCTTAAAGCATGAAGGTGAATTAAAGTTCACAGAACTTTTATCCCCTGACACTACAGCCACTGTGCATCTGTTCAACTGTGTATTACAGATTAATGGGATGTCACCTCTTTCACTTCACCACTCTGCCAGGTGGTTTCATCAGATGTGTGATAAAATACAGGCAAATTTATGACAATGTTGTGTACAATGTTGTGGCCACTGTGAAGGTGTAAATTGGGATGAAAAGTCCCAGGCTGTGTAAGTAGCTGACAGGAACCACCTCCCTTGTGTATGTGTGTGTGTGTGTATAATACATTACTTCCATTACTACTATTTTGGTACCCTTTGACTTCCAAACAGCCTGGTTACAAACTTTTTTCAAAATATCTTCCTTTGTGTTTCATTCATACAGGTTTGTAACTACTTGAGGTTGAATACATGACAGAATTTTCATTTTTGTGTCAATGGTTTCAATAAGAATGATTTGTTATCAGAGGTAGTTGTGTCCCTGAAAGTTTGAGTTTGAATAGTTTTCAGGAGCACAATTATGAACACAATTAGGCTTTGAAAGTGGACTAGATGAGTTTAATAAGTTTAACATTAATGTCTCCAACAACCTATACACCAGCCTTCACTAACAGAGAAGCCATCCCATACGGACCCGGACCACTGATCTATCTATTATAGATCAGTGACCTGGACCTACCAAAAAATTCTGACTGGACCTCTTTAAACTTTAGTTGAATACCCCTGACCTACACAGATGACCAGATTTGTTGAATAAAACAGTTATTTTTGTTTGCTTTACATACAAAAAGTATTCTCATAGCTTCGTAAAATTACAGTTGGAGCAATGATGCCACATGGATTATTTAACCAATCTCCTTGTTGCATTTCTAGATGTTGATCGTGTTAATTCAATGTCTATGGGAGGGTCAGAGAGCTCTCAGATTTCATAAAAAATATTTTAATGTTCCAAAAACGTACAAAACTTTTACAGATTTGGAGTGACATGGGGATATGTGATTAATAACAAAATTTCCATTTTGGGGCGGAGTAACTTTTTAATTAGCAAATACAGTAAATATAGCATGTACACATTGTCAAGTGTTAAACCAAAGCACAGAAATGACTCAGGATGTAACCAAGGGAAAGAAATCTGAGCGACGATGTTCTTCTCCCTCTCTCTGCCAGAAAGTCTGTCACGCTCGGATATCAGTGTTCCTCGTCTGATTGGCTTAGTCAGAAAGGATAATTTCCTCCCGACTGCTTGTGTATATTTCCTCAGACAGTTCAGCTGACTCAGTGCGCTTTGTGTCTGCACCTGCTCACTGACCTGGGTTATGCTGAGTGCAAGATGTTAAAGTTTTGGTGTGTCTAAAAAAAACTGAGTAGCCAAACCAGCTACAATGGAAGCCATGTGAAAGCGTTCGCATAAATGTTAAAACATTTTTATAGAGGATGCATTTCGAACTAGATCAAACTGATTTTCATATAGGACATGTCAAAACATTGCTGTTATAATTAATAAGCATTAAACAACAAAATAACAGTCAGCAAACCTGATCCCCTCAAACCTAAACAAGTACAATAACATGTCAGGTGCTCCACTAGAGGGCAGCATGTCTCCGAAAAGAAAGACATTATATGAGACTACATCCTTTCTTTGATTCTTTTACTTTAATATTCTCTCATTTGGACCCTTCTCACTTTTAATGCTGCTTTCTCAACATTTGGGCTGTTTAGAAGTTTGATGCATCTCCCTAGTTCTCCAGGACCGTCTGTTGTTGTTGTTGCCTGCCAAGCATTACTTGAGGGCCCTCACTATGGCACTGAATACGTTAAGATAACACATTTTTCTCTCTTTTTTAAAATTCTTTTAAAACTTTTTTCCCACTTTATAAAAGTTTTAGGGTAAAAATTATAAAGTCATTTGTTTTGTTTAACAATAGTCATTTATATGTATGAAATGGCAAGGGGTGCTTTTATCCCACTGTCATTACAAAATGTCAACAGGATGACAAAAATCATTATGTCAGTTGTTTTGCTGTTTACACCAAAAAATAAGGGTGCTTTAATATGCTATACTTCAACTTCTTCTATTCAAAAACCACTGATTTAATTAACTTATAGAAAGACTTATAACTAGTGCTTTGCCTATGTTTGGAAATTTGATCAATTCTTATTAGCTAAATAAATCAACATCATTAGGTAGTAAAATGAGGTCAACTTTTAAGTTACTTTGGTCGAGTTGCTTTTACTCAATAAGATAAGGCTTAAAGAATACCATCCTCTGGAACGGTGCTAGATTGTCAATATTTCCGGGGCATTAGGGACCTGACAGAGCTGAGCAAATGGCACGGTGCACAGTACAGTAGTTTCACAAGTTTAGGTAAGCAACTATTTAACTTAGACTGAGCAACTCTCCATGCAAATACAGCAAACAGAAAGGATGCGCCATAATATATGACAATAATGCAAAGAGGTTTATTTATTTTCCTGTTAATGGAATACTTTATGCAAAAAGAAAAATCTGCCACAACTCATGGCTCATAAATCATTTTCATGTCAATCCAAACCATATTTTGAATGGTTATTTTTAGAGTCTGACAGCCTTAGTCCAAGTTTGCATAAATTTTATGGAAAAGAGCAGCGTGAATGACCTCCATGACTTCTCTCTTTGTGTTGCATGGAAGAACAACAGGCAGTGCCATAGGCAATATAGGCAGCTGCCTAGGGCTTCACAACAGGGTACTGCCCCAGCACAGAGCTGTCAAGGTGCACACTGAATTTGCTCATTTTCACTGGTCTTCTACATTCCTGCTGCTTTCCACATTGTGCCCACTTATATTATCATCATCAAAACACGCACACAGAGAAAATACCACTCCATGCTACAACAGGAACGTATACATACACAAGCACATACACTCACCATAGCCACAAGTTCAGCTTTTTAAATTAAATTATGAAGACAGTTAATAATATCTTTTAAAATCAGTTCAAGCTTGAAAGGGCTTGAAAGAGTCGTGAGACAAACACAGCGCTCATATGTACAGTAATTGCACTACTAGCTGTGAGTGACTCCACTGTAAAGTTACCCCATCTCTCACACACGCACGTGCATGCACGCTTATTCACCCCCCATTCATTTCAGTGGTTTGCATCGAGTGACCGCAAAATTCCACATTTGATCGGTCAATAGCAAATACGGAGACTAATAACAACACATACTTAGTCACATATTCAGAAGGGCCAGATTGTCAAAACAAACTTTGAATTAACCCCTTTTTTTGTAAGAAATAACCATCACATTGTATTCCTAGGTTAACAAAACCTCTATAAAATGCTTTCCTCAGATTCAAACATCGTTGTAAGTAATCTTAATGTTTCCTTACTGCATCTATTTTATGGAAAGCTAAATAAAGTGCTTTCATATGACCCCTTTACATTTATTTGAGATGCATAGACTACTTTAATACTACCTTCATTGTGCTTCTTTTTGTTTTGTTTTTTTAAGCATGAAGTGTCAGTAATTCATAGTAATTGCATGGACAAGAACAAAACGTTTTCTTACTGTGCTAAATTGGGTTATTTTTTTACTTTTTTTTACACCCCCTCAATTTTTTGTCTCCTTCCCTGTAACCATTACCTAGAGTGCTTAAGAATTTCACATGCCACTGACACAAGAACCCCTCTGATATATTGACTTTCTCTTCTACTCCCTCTGCTTCTAAAAGCTACTACC
>JAUMHR010000062.1:5410363-5422588 GCA_032361145.1 Enteromius fasciolatus | reverse complement strand
GATTTTGATATTCTAGGTATTATCAGATGGCCAGAGTTTTGAGAACGCAGCAGACGTGGAGGACTATAATGTGATAAAAGCTCACTCAAGTACTGAGGAGCTAAGCCATTCAGGGCTTTATAAGTAATTGACAAGATTAACAAGAAACAAACAGCAACACCTAGGTTCCTAACTGATGAAGAAGAATTGACAGAGCAATTACATTATTACATTTAGGTCCGATAATTAACACCCTTTGCTTTTTTAGTCTTTTCGGATCTTTATCAGAGTCCTCACAGATACCATTTTCCTCTAAGAAGGAATATAAGTTAGGATACTACCTTTTCTAGTATATTTAACAGAAAAGGGAGGTTTGAGATAGGCCTGTAATTAACTAAATCTTTGGGGTCAAGTTGTGTTTTTTTAACAAGAGGCTTATTAACAGCCAGTTTGAAGGCTTTGGGGACATATCCTAACAACAATGATAAATTAATAATAAAAAGAGGGAAGCAGCTTTTTTAATAGTTTAGATGAAATAGGGTCTAATATACATGTTGTTGGTGTAGATGATTTAACAAGTTTATACAATTCTTCCTTTCCTATGGTAGAGAGTGGAATTTTACCTGTTGCAATCTGATGCAATGATGTAGCTAACGGCTGCACAGTTTCTGTTTTATCTCTAATAATATTCATTTTGGAAGTAAAGTATTGCATAAAGTCATTACTGCTGTGGTCTTGTGGAAAGTCAGTACCTGTCGATGCTTTATTTTTCGTTAATTTAGTCACTGTATTGAATAGCTACCGAGGGTTATATTTGTTTACTTTTAATAGAGACGAAAAGTAATCAGATCTAGCCCTTTTTAAGGATTTTCTGTAAGGTAGCATATTTTCCCGCCAAGCTCAACGAAACACTTCTAGCTTGTTTTCCTCCAGCTAGAGAAATATTATTGAACACTTTTAAAAGAGCTGTCTTCGTGAAATCAAAGATTTTGTAATCGACCAAATAACTTTTCCTAGAATTTTTGCATTAATAAAAACCAGCAGCAATGCTCACACATAGCTACCGACTCATACCGTAGTACAAACACAGACAACGTGATTTAACACAGCATTAATGGTATTGAGAAGATTTTCATGATTCTTACTATAAGAGTTGAAAAGTTTGGTCTGACAGCTTTATATTTAATAAGAGAATCCTTTAAGATTTCATAAGAAATCTGAAGTTTGTCTATTTTGTATTTTCCTCTCAACCCTTTTACATGCCTGTCTCAAGTGTTATAATTCAATCACAGCTCAACTTATGCTGTTTAGTCCTCAGTGGAGCCGCAGAATACAAAATTGTTGTGCAGTGATCCTCTGAGTCAGATGTGTGAGGTTTGACAGCATTCAATGATAGTGGCATGTTATATAATATTATTATGGTCCAAACAATTGTGGCCAATCTCAATATCATTCATAGGTAACCCATGAGGCATTATAAGCTCAAGTTTGTCCATGTGCATGATTACATTCTTGCACTAAATCAAAAGCTTCTGTTTGATTAATAAAGTAATTTGCTATGAGTTTGAGGTGTAGCATATGTAAATACATAATGAAAAAACAATCAAAATGAATCTGTCAGAAAGTATTTGTGGCCCTTTGGAGGCCTGTAAACTACAGAAATAACTAGTAGAGTCCAGCAATTGCAATTATATGTAGTTCTTTGTATAGTCTGACACTAAGAAAATTATTTAAAAGTCGAAACCAAACTACCATCCCATCTCAGATCAGTGGGGCATAAGAGTTTAGAAAAATGGAATCGGCATGAGCTGAACATATGCAAAATTGTGGCAAAAAATATAGATGAATAAAATGTGACATTTAAGCCTTTCTGTTGTGCTGTGTGTCTTAAGAGAAATTTACATTTACACTAACTTGTGTGATTCCAACTTGTACTGAATTTCACTTATTGTCATCATTTTTTCAATGAAATAAAAGGCCACTCCAAAAAAAAAAAAATCATTTTGTCCTGCACCGTTTCGCCTGTTCCCTTCTGGGTATGCCTCTATTGTCATAGTGTGAGAACATAGAAGTCATGGGGAAAAGTCATTTAACAGAGGTCCTCAGCTGGCACTAAATCTTCTGTGAGAGAGATGAGTTGTGGAGAGGGAAGGTGACTTCCATCATGTATGAGAACTGCTCCTTGCTTGAATATGCATCAGTTGTCTTCCTTCCTCCTCAGAGAAGTCTACTGCCCATTGCTTTCTCATCTCGAGTTTACCCATCCATATATTTTAAATTTGTTTGCTCTTCTCCTTTTGGCTAAAGGGCATCTTGTACACCCATATTTCTAAAAGTTGTTTCTATGTTTTAAGGTTGAAAGGAAGTGCAAAATATGCATTTGTTCTTGTTAAACAAGCAAAATGCATGTTTTCAGAATTGTGAACTTGCATTAATTGTGTGGAGAAAACCAATCAATTTGAATGATTTTATAAACTTTATATATTTTCATTTGTCAACCCCAAAATTACTTTTGGATTAATTTGGATCTCTAGAATTCATTAATGTAGGTCCCACTTCAAATGAAGTGTCTTTAATATGGTTATGGATTAATATGGATACGATTGAGGTTAGGTAGGTTCAAAATCTTGTTTGAAATTGCTGGACTGAGGTCTGTTGTTGTTTAGGATAGTTTGCAGAGATCATGGCATGACTCTCTTTTCACATATTATTATTTAAGGCTATTCTCGACAACCTGGAGAATGTGGAGTCATGTGACCTAGAGGAAGATGACCTCATGTTGGATTTGGACCTATCTGAAGATGCATCGTTACACAGCGGTGAGTGATGGAATATAAAATCCTTTAACTTTCAACCCTTCCACTTGCAAATTCTTGATCACATTTGGGGGACACAGTTACATGTGTACAAAGACAATCGGTTATCCTTCCTGTCTTCCTGTAGCACTGTCTTAGTTTATTACTTTGGTCACACATTCATTGTTTACGTCTCCCTGCAGCAGGCTTATGGCTTGTTCACACAGATGAGCAGTAACTTCTTTTTTCTACTATTACTGTTTTTTTTGTGAAAGGTCGTAAGTTATTACAGCTGTGACCTTCATTGCCTATGGCCTGTAAACAGTTTGAGTCTTTAGGACTGTTCTACAGCTGCATGCAAAATAATTGTGTGGTTTATTAAACATTAAACAAGTATTTCTATTAAAAATTTAGCTGAATTTATATAGTACTGATATTCCACTGTATGCAAATTACGGCTTTTATATTGTTAAATTAAGTACATGGAAATATAGGGAAACTGCCTCAATTCTGGTTCAATAAACTTTCATACAGATTTACCCCAGATGCAAGGATAGGCATCGCTGTGATCTCTTTACATGAGAGAGAGTTTGATGTCGTTCTCCTTTGTTTTGAGTGGAATTATGAGCTTTAATATTTAACTAGAGCAGTGTCTGAACACTGAATACAGAGCTGGCAGTATTTCTGTCTGTGTAGGAGTGTAAATTAACTTGTAAATGTGCTCTTATTTCTTCTTAAAGGTATAGTTCGGTCATCAATTATTCACCATTCAAACCTGCTTTCTTCTGTTGAACATAAAAATATATTTCAAACAATATGGTTGCTCCCCATTACTGTAACTTTTATTGTATGGAAAAAATACTATGGAAGTGTGTTTGGCTACACATACTCATAAGTATTAAAATAATAAATTCATATAGGTTTAGAACAACTTGAAGTACCATATGTATCTGTTATAGACACTGATGGGACATCACCTTTTGAATATTTTGAAAAAGATGGTTGGCCATCTCAGAGGTGGAAACGACCGCAGCTGTGGGTCAGGAGTGATCAGTTCTGCCATGAAAACAGGTGACCTTTTTGTTCATGCATTTTGACATTTGGTAAAATTGTTGTAAATTGTGTCAGTGCTCGTCACAGTGTGTAAAAGCAAGCTACTGCCTTGTCATATTTTTGAGGCTAGTACTACACCCAGTAGTACAGATTGGTACTAATGGTGTTCAGCACCACTTTTTTTTTTAAATTCAAAATGTACTTAACCTGTGTTTAAGATCAGAAAAAACAAAACAACAAAAGAATATTTCAATAAAACTATAGTATATATACAATTCACTGCAGTTTCCAGTTGAAATGAACACTGGAGGTAGTAAAACAATAACAGCTTTTATTTCTTCTCACACTAATTATTTTATTGATTAATAAAGTCTTATTTGTGCATATTTCGTATGTTTTGACTTCATCACTTTTAAAATAGTGCACGACTTATACATTTTGACATTTACATCACGTATCATAATCATCAGGAATAATTACTGTAATGTAATTTTGCAGAACTGTAACTAATGTCATAATATTTGAGCCTAGAACAGACTGTGAGTGGGCTACTTTAGACCATCAAATGCTAACATATTTTTACATTGAATAACGCATTCTGAATGCAGTTTTAAACTTTAATTTACGCTTCCAGTTTTCAGCCTTTAGCCTCCACAAGTGCATCAGTGTCAGTTTTACATGATTAAAAAAGGCAAATGTATCTCTTTGATGCATGTCTAAATCCACGTTACATTAAATAATAACATGATCATAGACACTAAAAGTCACTGCACACGAGAACTTTAAACTTCACCACACTGAACACAACTGTTCTTTGCTTCATTCTCAAAACCACATTCTCAGCAGATCCCCTGCTTGCCCTTTATACTGTCTAAAGCTTTATTCTGCAGGTTGAGACCTCTGGCTGACCTGGCACATGTTCTATGATCTTTTTCTTTTTGTCTGACCTACAGAAGTGGCATTTTGCAGTCGTTTGATGGCTGCAAAAAACGGGAGCTGGAGAGGTCAAGGTCAGACCATGTGACATTGGATGAACTGACTCTGAAACTCATGACTCAAGACTGCTCTTCTGTCAAAGAACAGCTGCTTCAACTGAAGACACTGCTTCAGGTTAGAGCCAAACAAATTGGGATGCACAGTTTTTCACCTTGGAGTGCACAGCCAGATCTGGCCAAGTTAAGGTTTCCCAGAATGGAGACAGTTCTTTACAGTCGCATCACAGACACATGGTTGAAGTAACCCTTTAAGCCCGTTCACACTAAGTAAAAAAAAAAAACACACATTAAAAAGTAAATAATATCTCACGCTGTGTGAATCACATTTGCACACTGCCTCCAAAACTTTTGTCCATCATAAGAAAATTGGCATTAGGTTTGATTTTCTGCGTTTTTGCATCTGTAATAAGCATTTTGATACGAAAGGATGCCGGATTATTAGCTTGAACTGGACTTAAGCCATGATTATTTTACTCTGTTATTTAAAAGGCTGTTTATATCCATATTAACTTACTGATTATGAAAACACTTAGCCTGCAATTCTACAACTTTATTTGAATGTGGCAATTAACATGTTTATTTTTAAATCTTTATCTGAAAATGGCAACATAATATCATGTTCCACAATATTTCTATTAATAAATCTCTGACAGGGCCTATCCCTATCAGCCAGTCACTGTTAGCGTAGTTAATAAACACGCTGACATCATCCATTGGAATCGGAGGTCAACCCCGCTCTTACTCTTAGCTTAAGACTTCTCTTTATTCCTTAGTAAATTTTTGGCTTACACTGTGTTTTGATAGTCCATTTAGACATTCTACTAACTATAAGTAGAACATCTAAAGTGAACCATCGGAATTAAGTGTTACCAATGTTTGTCTTTGTGAACAGGTTTTAAGAGAAAACTCTTACTGTAGCTTAAAAATGTATACTGCTATTTGGGAGAACTCTTAGTGGTAAGATAAAATGTTTTGTGAATATGGACCCAGACATACGAACATAGTTATTATGTGGTTTCATTATAGAACTTCTCAGTTCAACTCAAATTACCTTAATGTTAGGAAATTGTACCTTGTACCTTAGGAAATGTTAAGATCATTTAAACTTTCCCAATTTAATTGTAATTAAATCTTTTCCAGTGTGCTATAATTTAATCATAACTTATTTGATTGTCTTCTTTTAATTTCTAGCACGTTTATTTAGCAGCCATGATTGACTTTGTCAGAGCCATCAACAGGTTTTTAATTACATAGTCAAATCATGCTCTCACAGTGTAATACGACCCTTATGATTTATGAGTCCCTAATGAGGTACTGTATATGTCTTTTCTTCCACTGAGGTCCTCGTCATTTTTCATGAGTGCCCAAATAACATTTGACTCGATGGCCTCGGTGAATGCTGCAACGTGTTTTGTCTTCAGAGATGCAATTTTCACGCAATATAAAAAACATAAAAAAGTCAATCTGAGACAAGCTAAACTAACAACAACAATGAAACAAATCAAAACCAACAAAATGTCATTCCCCCACCACAATTATTTTCCTTTGCGGAAAAAATATCAATATAGAATACAGAATATAAAACTCAAAATCAATACAGAAAAGACAATATATATTTTTTCCCTAGATGGCTGGTAATTGGTTTGATGCTAGACAAGGTAATGATGCCCCATAATTATAGAAAAATGTACTGGTTTGCTGATGCTATTTTTTTAAATGATTAATCGAGTGAAGACAGGAACCAAAGTCATGTATGCTGCAGTAGAAACAGTATTAGCAAGGGATTTAATAATAAAGTGTAGGTTTAGGGTTAGGTTTAAGGAGGGCTTTAGTGTCCCAATATAAGGCAGCATTCATTTAGTCATTTTTATAAAAAATATAATAATTTATATAATGTTTTATAATGTACTTCAATAATGAGGTGCAAATTTTTGCAATAAATATAAAAAGCATCTTCTATACACTTAAGATGAGGTGAACTAGTATGTCTAGAAGTGCCAACACTCTAAAAATTGAAAATTCCAAGATTAATAAATGCAGATGTAACATCTGATTTTGTTTATTCAGTGCACACTGTGTTTTCAAGATGATGTGTCCCTGAGTTCTTTTCCATTTACCTTTTACAATTTTACTCAGAGCCTGGACCTATCTTTTTTTTAAAAAGTGACAATACAGTAGATAGAAGACGGTGGAGAATATAGAGAGAAGAGATGGAAAGGATCTCAAGCTGAGGACTTGATCTCAATGCATCTGAGGCAATATCAGTGCTATACTTCATGTCGGAGCACTGCTGACAAAGCTACGGTTTTAACTCTGAGCCTGTTCTGAGCTACATGAGCTCAAGCAGTCTCTGTTTAGAGCTGATTGTAGATCATTTATGATTGGTGGGACATGTTCCTAGAGCTCCTTAGAGGAGTGTTACAACTCCTCCAGTCACTCTAAAGGCTTTAAAGAGATAAAAAGATGACTAAGATGTTATTGCAGAATAGAGAGATCACACACAAGTAAGAAAAAAAAATCATGGGGACTAGATTTTGTTCCAAAATTTTTATGTAAGCATTAGTATTAAAATACATTAGTGCGATAGTATTTGTTTGATTGATGGGTAATAATACAGCATTACAGTGTGTGAAAAAGGATAGGACATTCCTGATATTATTTTTTAATTTTCATACAGCTAATTATTTTGAGCTTCTTTTGTTTTATTAAAGGAATGCTCTAAGTTTCTCAAGATATGCATCACAGTTAAACAGAGTAGTAATGGACCATTCACATCTGTTTTATTCGTAAATAAATATATTATTTATATGTTGCGCATATATATTTATATATATAGTATATTTATATACTGTATATATATACATATTTATACATATATATACATATTTATATACTTATTAATTTTTCTACCTTGAATGAGTATATAGGTGAGAGAAGAAAATAATTGGTGTGAAGATCTTGGGGTAATGGGGCAGACAAAAAATACAGGCATCACAGTATGCCAGAGAATGTGTGCTAATTGCTGCAGAGTCCAGCATGCTATCTAAAGGCCATTTACGCTGATTGGTAGAGTTGGTGATTTGTGTCGACCGTGACTATTGGCAGAACTTCAAAGTTGGACAGGAACTTGCTTCTGAATAGTGATGTCAAGAGGTAAAGAGTCTACCAAAGGGAATGCAGAATGGCTAAAAGCCGCCAGCAGACACTGCGATCTCCAGTGATAAGTGCTGTCAGAGTAAATGCATCTTATGAGGCTATATCCTGCTCTTGTTAACTTCTGGCTGACTTGCTATTCCATGTCATAGTGTCTAGTTCAGGGGAGCAGAGATGCAGGTCAGAGTTTACCTAACTTGAATTTTCATACACAGCTGAATGCAGAACTTTGTGTTAGCCTGGATTTCTGGTCTTCAACATTCATATATAAATGGATGGCAGTCAGTGGAGCAAAAAGTTTAGTGTAACCACCTTCATACACTGAGCGACTTTACCAATAAAATGGATGACTCAAGTGCAGAACTGCAAAATTGATTTTGTGTTGTTTGTTTTAGATGGAGACAGAGGGTTCAGTTGAAGATACTTTAAAGCATAATATTCCATCGTCAACTGACCAGTCTTTGCTTGATCAGAAGGTAAGTTCTTGTGTTATTTTCCTTTTTTATCATCTATACTTAAAGATAAATCTGTTTATATTAACTTCACATTAGGTTACATCAGCTAGACGTAAACCCTATTGTACAAACTAAAACCATGACCAGGTGCTACTGCTCCCAGTGTAGTTGATGCACATCCACGTCGACCCATACTGGATATAAGTAGTAGTAAATAGGAGGAGATGGTCAGTTCACTTACCACTTGAACTGAGACTGCTACAATTAATGCCACATTAATGAGGCAAAATCATATTTATTTTGTGTATTTGTTTATAAAGTTGACACAATTGGTTTCATATTAAAAGCAAAAAGCACACTTATTGAATGGCATGACAAGCATTTATTCTGTTCCTCCGAGCACAATGCTGTATGGTATGGTTTCTGCTCTTGACGATTGCTATATATTGCTTATCCTCCCCATAAATATTACAGTCCACACCTGCAGTAATAATTAATTCACAGGCATGAATCCTAAAAATAAATCACGTCTGAATAAATCATGTACACCTACCTTTGTCTAGGCATATGATTATTCTCAGTTACAATGTGTAATGTAAATAAAATGTTATAAAACTGAATTGTTTAATTATTATTAAGAAATAAGCAAATAAGCAAGGCTAATAACTGATCACATACGACTTAGCTTATAAATGTTAAATATTCTCATCTGAGCTTTGATACAAATCAACCCCTGTTGCAAGTTTATATTGTCTTCTGTTATTTTCTAGGTGGTGCTGCTTCTGAAAGAGGTTGAAGAACTGAGAGATGAGCTCAGAAGCAAAGACAGAATGATCGCTGAACTTTCCCAGCAGCTGGTATTCTCAATAGATTCATATCTTTACCGCTTATGGTATACTCCACAAATATAATATATAATAATAATTGTCATATTGTTACAATACAAAACAGCTTAACTGTGTTAAATTGGTATACGTTTTTTAAACAGCGAAATTGATTGTTTTGTGATGTGTGTTGTAAAGTCCCTCTAAACCCAAAACAAATGTCATGAGACTATTGTGTCATTTGCATGCTATTAATTATACTGTTTTATGTGGCTTTACATGAGCATTTTATTTGAATTTTGTGTAGTCTTCCCCAGTAGAGGATATGCAGTGTCGCTGCTTGCACGGATCAGTGGATAACAAGGAGTCAACGGAGCACCAGGACAAAGATACTCAAACCTTGTGGAAGCCCCATAATGTAAGTAATATACATGCAGAGATAGAAAACATGAGCAGCTTTAACACAATAGTGTTGAGTATAATAAGTACATAGTTAGGGATACCTAAATTTTCCCCTCAGATCACTTCTACCATAGTGTGTAATTTGTAAACTAATAAATTGTGTTGTTTATATCAGGTATTAGCTTCATATTTATGGATGTTCTGAGAGTAAATTTGCTCTTTAACTCCTGTAGGAAACAAGTTATAAAAGAGCTCAAAGACTTTTATAAGCAAACTATAGCGGCATGGTTATGCGTGTTTGCTATTGTTAACGTGATCTGTTAGGACTAGGGTAGGGTTTTATGTAGGTAGTATTTATTTACAAAGGTCTGACTCCCATGTTACACTGCAACACATAGGGACAGTTGCATTATGTTTTGGGAACGGAAGATTGTATTGATTGTGTGATTGTATACTAATATTTTGAGTATATTGACGGCAGAGTTCCGTATCGTAATGCAAGTTATCCTGATACAGATTATCTTAATGGCATAGGTTCTCCAAAAATGAAAATTCTGTCACTCTCATGTCATTTTAAACACGAGTATTTTGAGTGAACTAACACTGTAAACTGAGGTGTGTGATTTCTGCGTAACCAATGGCAACAAACTGCAATTTTTGTGTTACATTAGCAACTAACAAGTGAACAGTTGTGGATTGCCGTGTTCACCAGCATGGTTCTCCAGTCCTGAGTGCACCTAAAAAATTGTTTTACTAGAAATGCCACAGGTACCACTGGATGATGGAAAAGTTGTTATTGTCTCAACAGCTCTGAAGAAACAGAATTGTGTGAAAGATGTGACACATTTATTGCAGGCTCTGGAGGAAATACTTCTAGTTAAATGGATCTTATTTGGTGGTTTGTGCTTCTGTACTGACACGGTCATGGACAACAGGGAAAAACAGTGTCGTTATTCTTTAGAAAAGACCCCTCAGAGGGGTCAGATCAAAGACAAAGGACAAAACTGATAAATGCAATTGAATTTCCTTTGTGTTTATAAAGGATTGGTGCTTTTCACAAAGAAGATGTAATTTTCAAAGATTTTTATTCATAAATTAGCTAAACCTTGTTAAAAAATGTTGATTGTCAACCTGAGGTTGTCCTTCTAAATACTTTGTGTTGTTTTATTTTTTATTCATTATACGAGAATTGACATTTGACACTGAATAAAACAAGTTTATTGTAAAATGTGTACGAAATACTATACTGCTATACTGTCAGTGTGTACATTGCCTACTGAGAGTAATATTGCCATATTACCATAATTTCAATAGTTTTCTTGGTACCAAAGCATGACTATGAGTAATCACTATAAAAAGTATTACTATGCCAGTCATCGGATAAAATTTTGGATTAAATTCTGCATTCAAATTAGTTTGTCAGTGCTGAAACTTTTGCAGTGTGTACAGATGAAAAGTAATTTTTATTCAAATTCTGAATAAGCAAAGCATGCCCACTTTATAATTACTGAACCTGTCAGTCACTTCTGTTTAACTCGAGCTCACTTTTGCTAAAACTCTCAAATTTTAAATTAAATATACAAAATACTTAAATACAAAGTAAAAAGGATGCATTATTTACAGTACATTGTGACGATCACATGAGGTACACTCATTTTATTTCACTACTTAGAAATCTGTGTGAACACTAGAAGTTAGAAGTTTCTCTACATGGTAAGTCAGTTGGTTTCAGGGTGTTTTTTCCTTTGGTTGTTTATTTAGGAATAGTTCCCTTATTCCAATTCGTAGACAGACGTCAATGAACAAACAAACATGACAAAATGCTACTTTGTGCACTTTTCAGGATGTCATTTATGGATTTATCCGAGTTTGCCAGGTATGTAAAGGGACATTCAGAAAGGAGAGTAGTTGAGATGTGAATCTAATTACAGCTTTTTCTCCCCTGTTCTGACTGAGAGATAAACAACCGTCTTTGTGTATCGGATATGTGTGTGTATGTGTGGTGCTGGGATCAGACTTTCTCTTTCTCCTCTGTACAGGGCATTTTGCTTGCCCCTATCCTCTCCTCTTGGCAACACTCACAGCGGGGGAGTGTGCGGCCATGTGCACCACGGCACCACAGACAGAGTGAGTCCTCAGCCAAGCGAACCAGTCTGTGCACTAGCACCAGTGCTTGCTGCATTGCATGTCTGCCTGCCTCTCCCTTGTGCCCGCACAAATCCACCATCCAGTCACATTCCAGTGCAGAGTCAGTCCATCATTTGCTCTCCTTTTAGTTACAGTGTCCCCTGTTTGTCTGCTTTGTTCTGCAGACCTCATTAGACCTTTTTTCCAGACTGTCTGTAAAGCCAGACAGTTATCATACTCCCATTTAATCAATTTGTCCTGTACTTTTTGTCCCTCAACCAACTTTTCTAGAAGATCAGAGCTGATTGATTGTTTTCAATAGAGCACTTCTCTATACGAGAATATCTTTTTTAATTGAAATGATGCGGTAACACTTCAGAATAGGGGTCCAAAATAATGCATTAGTTAAGCATTAATTAATGGTTAATTTGTTCACAATTAA
>JAUMHR010000062.1:5388966-5404507 GCA_032361145.1 Enteromius fasciolatus | reverse complement strand
TTTAGAAGGAACGCCAGCTTATACACAGAGCCGTAGATCACTGAGAAGCTGCGCGTTGAGTTTCGCGGGTGATTCAATGCGCAGCTTCTCAGTGATCTACGGACATCCTGGACTTCAGCCACTGACAAGTTTATTAACTTTATAAAAAAATAATTATTAATGTTTTATTGATGTATTGATACTGAGGTGTCTTGGTATTGTACTAATTTTTTTTATTTATTTGTTTTGGTTTCTTTCTTTCTTTCTTTCTTTCTTTCTTTCTTTCTTTCTTTCTTTCTTTCTTTCTTTCTTTCTTTCTTTCTTCTGCAATCAAAAGCAACAGCAAGAAAGACTTTTATAAAAAATAAGTAAATTAATCCTTATTAAATATATTTAATATTTTACTTTCACATATCACTGTACAGTATGCTGAAGTGCTTAGAGTAATAGAAAGTCACACTTTCAAGGGGCTTTATTACCTAATGAAAACTAATTAATTAATTCTATCAAGGCCCTTCTGACTTGAAAAATCTTAGTTCTTACTTAGTTCTTCATTTTTCAGGTAGTGGTTATCTATGGTTAATGTAATAATACTGCATTCCTGATTATACAACATCTTTCATCCCATCCGTCATCATTTTTGTTTTGAGTTTGTAGGGAACAGAGTACATGGTCCTTGAGTATAATTATGTGATGCGCTATTATGTTCTCCAGTTTGTTCTTTACACCTCATTGCCATGTAAAGACCTTCTAGACTAAACCGTCAAAGTTTCCCTTGACTTACTGCCTTTAGAAAAAGACATTATTGTAATTCCTATATTTTTTTGAAATACTGGATGAAGATGGAGTTGGTAGGTTATCATTATTACAATGCATATTTGGAATCAAAATCAAATGAAACCGCAGCACCCCTGACATCAGCTATATTTTGGAGTGATGCATTTCATGGAAACAAACAAACAACTGGGAGAAAGTCATTTGTCGAGAACTGAGGGCTCTTCATATTGTGTTAATCTTCTGACAGTTTTGTTCATTTCACTAATGCATTTGTGGAGTATTTATTTCTCTGCATGCTTTTTCTTTTCGACTTTTCAGTATTTGTCTGTCTACCTTTTCCCTCCCTCTGTAAGCTTCTTTCTGCTCAAGAAGTCTGTCACCTTTTCTCAGCTGCCATATTTGAATTCTTGGTGAGCTTTCATAAATTATGTATGAACAGCTGAGCGCTCCACACACCTCAGCTAAGGCTTTCTCTGAAGTTTTGACGGGGTTGTAGGTGTTCTCAGGTTAGCCCGATTGAGACTTCACCTCTCTAGACAAAACCCTTACTGCCCTCTCTCATCCATTCTAAACCACAGTCTGTGGAATGTGAAAAAAACTTCAAAGAACTATATTTTTGAGAAGAGGTCTGGGGCCTGGAAATGGCACAAAAAACAGAGATTCAGTTCAGTCAATAAAACAAACACACCCCGCTGCATTGAATGGAGGATGGTATCCATCAGAGGGTGCTGTGGACCAGGAAATTAAGTAGCGTTTGCAGAGTAAAGGATAATGGAGATTGGCTTTGGTCGTTGTAGATTCATTTTTTTTCTCACTGTCATGTTATTCTTTTGAGTCAGATATTTTCTGTGGGTTAGTTAATTCAGTTCCCAAAACCAGTCTATTACACAACTAAATATACCACCTGGTGTGAACAAAATAAATGCAATCTTTAACTCACACCATGCTTCCAGTCTTTTAAAATATGTAATCCTGGTGACTTTTGTACGGTATTCATGTGGAGATAACAAAGAGGCATTGGTAACTATTCCTAAAGCTCTGTTTACATGGACTAAATTACCACTCATTGAAATCATCCAATGAAACGACAGAGCAGACATCAAAGACTCCGCTAACAATAGCACCTCAGTGTCCTGTATAATACAGAGCCGTGCATCACATGGAATAATTGACTTTGCATGGATAGTTTGGCTTCTCCGTTAATATCATGTGTATTTCTTGTGATCTTGAATTTGAAAAATATTAAAAGCAGGCAGAAATGTGTCTATGTACCATTCTTAGAGTGTCCTACTTTGGATGTTTTGCTCCGTGACAATAGCTTCTGTATTCTTAATGCTTTTTGGTGGCGGTCGCAAGTTGTTAACTTGAATTGCGTACTCGTTTGTCAGTCTGTGAGTGCGCTTGAGTGCATGTGCTGCTTTGACAGTGACCTCACCACCTCACGTGTAAGGCTGCATCATTGCTAATGAGTGTGGAGAGGCTGAGCTCCACTTTGCCAAGAACTGTAAGGATCAAAGCCCTCTCAGACAGCTTGTCATGTGTGGATGCTTCACTCTGTCTCTCTACAGTCTGAGTTAACATCCATAGCAGGTTTGTCTGAAGTTGTGTGGCTGCTTCTGGGGATAGTGTCTTATGAAGCACAACCGATATATCGGTTTTACTGAACACTTATAGTTGCCTTTTTTGTACTGTTATTTATTTATTTTTATTCATTGTTGATAGATTTTCTTTATCCATTTTAGCCATCTTTATATCCTATGCTTTGGCACTGGATTCAACTCTGAATGCTTTGATGCATGTCTATGCATTGTGGACCGATAAATTAATCATTTAAGAGAATTAAAAGAGTAGTTAACTCAGAAATGAATATTTCTTCAACATTTACTGTTATTTCATTTTCTTTTTTCTGTGGAACACACACACAAGGATGTTTTTTTAAAGAATGTAATTAGCATTATCATTATCATTTAAGCAATATACAATATAAAATAAATAACTCTATATGGAGACATATGGAGAGTCATTTCAGTCAGAACTACTACTGAGTGTTGTGACGTTTTTTTTTTACTGTGGTTGAAAATCATATTTGGTAAAGATTTTGGTTATATCGCCCACATCTAAGTAGTTTAATTAAGGAGCTGATAGAAAGCCACTTCATAATGCTTAAATCCCCTGGTGAGCAAGCCAGTTGTGACTGTGTCTAGGAAACAAAAATATATTTTTTGTGGTAGGAAGGCTGTTTAAAAAAATAAGATATAAAGACATGACTTGTTGTTGATTTAATTTCTATCCTTTCCCCTCTCCCCTTCTTGTAATCCTTTTCTCAGATATTGATTTAACTTGACAGTCAAAGCAAATGTTAGTCAGTAATGATGAAGCATAGCTTTTTATTATGATTTTTGTTTTATTTTATTAATAAAATTAACTAAACCATATCATGGTTAAGGCATTCATTCAAGTTTAATACTACTTTTCATTAAGTAGAATGATTTTCATATTATTGATTAATTTAGCAATTTTAGTTATTGGTATCATGCAAAATAGGTTGACTTTAATTTTTTGAAGAACCACCCCAATATGATTATTCTGAAATTATTGCAAAGTAATGTTCAATAATAGCTTCTTATTTTTTTCTCCAATAGCTTCAAATATTACAGACTCCCAGATTCTTACACAAGCTCCACAACCATGAAGGACTGTCAAGTCCAAACTCTTCAGAGGCCCCTTGTGACAGTTTGGATGCCGAGCATGGTCACCACCCGCTGATGCCCCAGTCCTGCTCCCCAGACCTAAAAAGTCCCATCACTGTTGAGTCTACCCCAAACTGTGCTATACCAACGGTAACCATATCCGCTGACAGCTCTGCTGCTTTCTCTTCCAAAACTTTTCAGAGCTCTGATCCTGCTGAGCTTGGCCTCGTGAGCAACCAGGTTAAAATCAATGAGCCAGCAATCCCACCAGCTTCTGCCAGGTTGTGCTGCAAACTAGAGAGAGGTATACAAAAACTTCCTTTGAGAAGAAGCAATTTTTCAACCCTACAGCCACCCACCTCTATTAAGAGAGCTTCGACACTCATCAAGCCCCAGGAAGTACAACGGGTCAGTGTGTTCACCGGAGCCCTGGGCAGGCTTGGAGCCACAGGTCTATCCAGAACAAGACATCAACCTTTATCAGCTGCAGGACTGCTTTGCATCAACCCAGCCCGACAAAATATCATGCACAGCACCACTGCACCAATATTTAACCAACAAAATCAAGGGTGCAGACAGTCTTTATTGCTCAGAAACATAGAAAGCAGTTTGCCCAGAACCAGTTCCCCCCTCCAGCCCAAACATTCCCGCCTTCCTAAACCAAAGACAATTTCTTCTCTACCAAACCCTGCTGCTCAACAAGGTCAAACAACAACCTCCCCCGCTCTGCCTTCTCGTATGCTTCCGCAGTTCTAGATTAGCTAAGCAGGGCTTTGGACATCCCACCAGAGTGTAGAAAAACTGCTTCTTAAGGTCCTGCTTGTAAAGCACCAGTCAAGTGTCCTGGCAGTTATGCTTACTATGTATAAAACATGACATAATGCACTAAGTTGTAAGAGAAACTACTGTCAAACTTGTACCTATGCACCTTGCATAAGATATTGCTTCTTTGATAGATTAACGAGGCACACTCTAGGATAACGACCAAACCCATGTAGAGTGTTGTTATTGCTCCCACATTATTTATTTATTTTTTTTTCGCTCATATTGATTCTGTTGAGAGAATTGCTTTTTCCTTTTTTTAACTACCACCACGGTACGTGCACCGCATGGGCCATGATGAAGGGATGCCCACTGAGATTTTCAGAGGAGCTGTCTCTTACAATTGCTTCTCTACCCATCTCTCTTTGTACCTTTGTTCCTTGCCACTAGCGTGAAGATTGTGTCCTGCTGGAATTGGCCTCCCACGCACTGTAAAGTTCTGGAAGCCAGGTCAATCTTAACAGCAGAATTAGCTGCAAGGCTATGAACATAATGTAAAATGGGGGAAAAAAAAGGAATGGTAGCCTCTATATATTGGGGGAGTTTGAAATGCAATTACAATTACAGTGATTCCACCAAGTAGGACATGTTTTTGATTGATACAACAGTTCTTTCCGGTCCTCGAATCTAATTGGTTGATAAAGTTGATTTTAGAGTCCAACTTAACCCCAACAGCCGTTTCACCGCTTGTATCACTCCGCTTACAGGAGTTGCAATTTTTCTCACATCGAGTTTCATGGCAGATACCCAAATCTGGTTGTGGCTAGAAGGGATACACCTCTGACTGAAAACTAACAATGAATTTAAACTTTCCACCTATTAGATTGTGTTTTATTAACGTCTACACCTACCCCGACCCTATACCTACCTCTTACAATAATATAAAAATAGTAATTATTGTTTTAATTACGCTATATTTATGTTTGCATGCCCATTTATTGACTGACAAGTCTCTGTGCATTATGCGCAGTGTGTGAATACAATGTAGTTCTAGACTAAATGTGAAATGTGCATTAATTTATCTCACTCCTAAAAAGCACATTTATTATTCATCAAAATTAATTAAAATAAACTCAGAATATGAAGCAAACCTGCAATAATAAAATTACACAAACATATCTAATCTCGTTTTATTAACCAATGTCTTTGCTGCTGACCTTTGATGATCTATTCTAGTTTAACCTTACAAGCAAAAATGACTGTGCTTCATTGTTTTTTTTTTAATGCTGAAGAGTATTGAGCTTACTTACTTACTGTATTCTACTTTACAAATTGTATTTACTTTTTCTTCAGCCTGAGGTTTATTCATGACACTTCATTTGCTATAAATAGAACTTCTTATATTAAGAACAATCACTCAAGCTCTGCCCATATTTAAAAAGTAACGCAAAAGTAATGTAACACATTACTTTCCATAAAAAGTAACTAAGTAATGTAATTGGTTGTAATGCACTGAGCAGCGCTGTCAAAGTAACCCTTAACAAAAAAAAGGATAGTATGATGAAGAACCTGTTGCTTTCTTCAGCGGGCATTCAAACTAATGTTTTATTGTGAATATGAGATCGAGCTGAAGAATGAATGCTGTATCAGATGCAGGTAATCACACTAGCTAAGTCAGTCTCTCTTTAAAAATACTCTATTACAAATAACTCACTACTTTAAATACAGTGATGCAATTCAATAAGCGTTTAATAAAGCAACTCAACATTTCTTCGTTACTAGTTCCAAAGTGATGATTTCTAATTAGTAATGAAGGTTTGAGCCCAGCTGTTAAACTGTCAACTTTAGATTTGAATCCGTGACAGAAGTATTTCTACACAATAGAGGGCTTATAAAGACACTCCGTTGTTCCTAATTGATTTACAGACTCGTGCCATCAAACTGTTGTATAAACACACTACAGTATATATTACACTCGTAGACATGACATATGGCTGTATGATAGTAGTAGTAGAAGTATGATATTATATATCCAAAGTCATGTCCTACTTGGTATAGTCAAGGTGAACTGTGCTTGATTGTGACTCACAGGAATCAAGAAATGCATTGACATTTTGGCAAAACAAAACACAGTGATTCAAGAGCAGTGCCTGATTGCAAATTATAGAACAAGAAACTTTTTCACTTATTATGACGTGCAACTCTTACTAGCTGAACACACTGCACCAATGCAACAAGTTCTGTTTGACCCACTCTCAGTGAAGCTTGTATTAGCAACAGCCAACACAAGAGGTGGGCGCACTAACAAGGGCACTTAAGATTTCAGCCTCTATCGTCAGTCGCTAGTAAGCCTAATAAGGCCAGGTTTATGTGGAGACCTCTTACTAGCTGGTCTCTCGTTCTTCCAAACCATACCTGATTATAATACAATACTACACTCATAAATTTACTCTTAGCTCATTTAGTTTTTGTTTTAAAAATGAGGAATAATAACTACATATAGATTTAGACTTATTCCCCTTTTTTCACAGTTTTGATTTCCGTGCAGGTTGGGAATGGGAAACATCTTCCCACTTTATCTACTCGCGTAGTTCAATCTTATGGAAAATAAAAATGTCCAAGCTTTGTGGCAGCAACCTCCAACTTTCATTCCACATCTATTCTCGACAAGATCCAGGTTGTCTGATTGCCTTAGCAAACATTGCAGCAAATGGTTAGTGCAGGCACTGACTTATCTGGTGTGAATCTGTCAGGCCCTTCAGTCAGCACGACAGCTATCTACACGAGTCAAACTGTTTATCTCAGTTCCTCCTTTCCATTTATCTCATCCATCGACTTTCACTTCAACATGCTTGCAGATGCTGTTTAATGAGGCTGTCGAGATGGCATCCACATTGCATTAGACATTGTTGATGTTGCAAGGGTTTTAATGATACAGGTCCTTAATACCGTGCAGAGGAACTTGACACCTAAACCCTCACCTAAATCCCCAAATCCTCTTCAAAATACACTCAACTCACACAGTTCTCCCATATACTTCTACTCTCTGCTTGTGGCTTAAGTTATTGCTGGAGAGAGTATAGATTTGAGTGAGTAGACAAAATCTCTTCTGACGAACCATAGATAAGATTAGGTGTTCTTTTGCTAAAGTGCTTTGGAGTGAGGACGTTCTGAGACTCTGTCGATGAAGGAGAGTAGAGCCCTTACCGCAGGCTCAAGCAAACAATTTAGTATCTTGAGCTTCTCATCTAGGTTTCTCATTCTGCGGACACAAAGCAGCCAGCAATATACATAGCGGTGTTTTCCTACTTAAATATGAAACAAGTAGCTACAAAGCTTCTTTGATTATATCATTAAAGTATAATGGATAAATGTTATTGAACCTAAAATGACATGTTGTGCTCTCCTTTGTACACAATTAACGTTCACGCAAGTGTCTTAGAAAAGTGTGTAGTGTAAGTGTAATACATTGTTTCGAAGTTTTCGAGCCATCTTATACTACACTGTAAACCTGTCTGTTGGTTTTTAATTTAAAACCTTACTTATATTGTATAACTTGCATTATATGAAAATTTAGCTTGGAATGTATACTTGTTCTATCTAATCTGGCCATGGCATTCATCCATTTTTAAATGTTGCTTAAGTCCCCAAATACTTTTTGGCATTTACCACAAAGCAGCTATTGTGTTTGCACTCCAGTAGTCTATTGAATTATAGAAATATAATGTAGGACATTTCCTTTACGTTGTGATGTGGAGAGGAAAGGAAGGATCAATATGCAGACAACCAGAGTTTAACTAACTCTTATGGTTGTACTCTTTTCTTGTCTCCAGTTCTAATACTAAATTTAACTTTAAATAAATATAAAATACATTTAATTAATAATAAATAAAATGTATAAACAAGTTGAATGCAACACAGTGCAATGCTCTGTGTGTTCAGGGAATAATTTTGACCCAGCAAAGGTAAAGTGGGCAGAAGCGGGACTGAAAAATCCAACCTCTACCTGCAGGCTTTTGCGGGTGGGAGCAGGTCAAAATATTACATCAATTTTGCAGAAGTAGGCCAGAATCTCACAGGAACAAGCTAGAGGTGGTCTGAAAAATCCAAGAAAATGATGTGGTACACTACTGTCTTTACATTAGTATAACGGTTTAGAAACTAGAAAATAATGTAGATCACTACAAGTCTGTATAAAATGCACAAATGTTAAATGCTTCTCCATTTTTGTGGATTACTTGAAATTTTTGATTTGCAGTTATATCATACTTATGTTTTGTCTTTTATGGTGGTACCTATAAAAAAACACTAGTTTATTGGGGAGATGAGTTCACTTAAATGAGGGTTTCAGCTTCTGATTTCTTTTGCCTCAACTGATGCATGTAAACGTTTAAGAAACAATATCACTGTTATTACTGTATCTCTCCATGTATTATTATATATAGTATCAGATCCAGCGACATGTTAATGCATAGCAGAGACAGATTTATTTGCTCTTTTAGTAATGTTTTTTTTTTACTGTTCTTTATGTTGTATACCATCTCTTTACTTAATTTGTGCTACAGTACATTATAACTGTATGAAAATTGCACTGCCTTCTAATGTAAACTTATTTTAAAACTTAATTTATTTGTGCATTTCCAAGTGTGTGTGTGTGTTGCTGAAAAGTATACCCCTTAATCAGATATGCACTTTAAATGTAGAGATGAGAGATGTCTTCATGTGCTTTGTGTCTGGAGTGTACAAGAGCTCTAAATAAAGACAGCACCAAAAGCTACTGCAATCTTTTGTGTGTTTGTGTACGACTGTGCCTCCTGCTTCAAATGCTACTTCACAGAAGTATGCATTTTTCTGGGTTTTATTTTCTGGTATCTGGTAGTCTGTAATATTAGTGTCCAACCAAACAATGATTGTGAGGGCTAATAAATTATTATTATTATTTTTGACATTATGATGTACAGAGTAATTATACGTTTAAGTATTGAGTAATATGAATTAGCTACATATATTTACTATATGGCTGCTAGAGTTTAAGGTTGCTTGCATGATGTGTAATTTATTGCTATTTTATAACAAGTATGTGTAATGAGCAAATATGAGACCTTAAAGAGTGTAACAGATTATTTTACATAACAAATAATGAAGTACAAATAATGACATGCATGAAGATGTAAATATAACATCCCACAGGTAATTAAAAATAGAGCAAATTATTTTTATTTATGTCGACTTTAAAGGGTTACTCCAGCCCAAAATTAAAAATCTTAAAAACAAATCTTATATTGGAACTCAATTTAAGAAATTTTGGATGAAAACCAGGAGGCCTTCATCATTGATTATCAAAGATATACTGTTTTCATTTAAATCAAAGCTTAAATACATTGACACAGAAGAGTTACAGTGAAGTGACTATGTCTTTCATACTATTCTGGACCTTGCCAGTTCAATTGGATCATCAAAAGTCTCCCGGTTTTCATCCAAAATATGTTCAGTTGTGTTCTGAAGACAATCAATGACATTGTGGTAAGTGATTAATGACAAAATTTTCTTTTTGGGGTGGGGTAACCCTTTAAGGGCTCAAAATTTTGGACTACTAATAATACCTATAATTATGTGAGATAGATTTTTGTAATGTAATTTTTACATTTATGTAAATTGAGTAATTTGATAATACTTCTAGGTGATGTAACTGCATATGACAATGTTGATAAGGATGAGAAAAATACACACTGACATAAATAGTGTGTGAGAAGAAAGCGAAACGTGCATGAGATTGGTAAGATGTAAGCATGGTGTTCCTAAAACCATGAGCTTTGTCAAATAAGCCAGTAACGCAATCTCTGTGTTTGCCTGCATTATTATTTTAAACAAGAGATCGGAGATTCCTCCTATGTTCCGCAGCCCATCTTACTGTACATTATTAAAGTCAAGAAAACGATGAACAAACTTTTACCTTTTGACTTTAAACTTTAATATAGATTTCAACTTAAACTGATTTTAATTCATCTAGTCAAGCTCATATCACAGACCTGTATCCCATTTTGTTTTCTGAGGTACTGTACATGCAGATGAAATGTATTTTGTTATTGTTCCTTCCTAAGCACTAAAAAATTACAAAAGCGACACAAAATTTCATTTGGAGTTGGAGGAAAAGCTGATGCAGATGCCTGGAGTATGGTGAGTGTGATTTTAACAAATACAAGAACAACATTCCAATCAACCAATCAGACTTGAGGAATTATTTTTCTAGAAATATCTGCTTTAGGCTTCTACACCCTTGTTAATCAGCTATTACCTCTGATTCTAGGCATACATGTTGGCTAGGGGTAGGTTTAAGGGTAAGGATAGGGATAAGTTTATATTTTTGGACAGTAATGTTTATCCAGGATCATGTCTTGGCAAAATTGCGGTGACACATGGAGTATAGTTCCACCTACTTGATCTGGTGCATGCCAAAGTCATTACTGGCATTATCATAGAGCATATTTAATCTTTGAAACTGCTCCCACGCCCAGTCGCTGACTCTGACTCCAATTGCATCTAACACTAGAGTGTGGAGTTACGACAGAGAAAACGGAATATAACAGGGGCTCATGGTTTCATATATAATTCTTACTGAATAAACCAAACCTGCTCAAATTCAGCTAAAATGCACCAAAATGAGCCAGAAAGCAAAATTCAGCATTTCTCAGACACTTTAAGCAGACTTGGCTTTCACAGCACTTGAATTAATTGCATATACTTGTTGCAGTTGATTTTAAGGAATCCCAATCCCAAGGACTTAAATTAAAGCAATATATGTTATGTTTTTGGAATGTTATTGATCAAGACATTATAATAAATCTTTATTTTTAGAAATGTATGTTTCATTCAAACACTTTCTGTCCGTTTAGTTTAACAACCAATGAGAAAAAAAAGTCCTAAAAAAATCACTAGTCAATCAAAATCACAGATTTACTCGAAATCAGACTACACAGTTGCTTTACCTTATTATTAGTATTATTAAGTTGTATGAGTTGTTACAGAAAACTAAATAAAAACAGAAACATTATTTTGATTTGAATGGCTTGGGAAAAATATATATAACTGCAAAGCACATTCATTTAAGCAACTGTTTGTTTATTGATACATTTTCTTTTCCAGAAATTGGCTTCAAACCACCTCCTCCAGGTTGCTATCAATGAGAAAGGGGCGATGAACAAAACTCAGTGGAAAATCAATTCCTTCATACGCTGGAATTCATTTAAATTAACTTGAATTCTGTTTAATTTGCTTTTTTCAACTTTAGACAAATTCTCAAATAGTAGGCGTTAGAGAAAGAAACATTCTGCCAAGCTGTGGTGGTTTTCTGTGGTAAATGTCACTGACATTTTTTTTTTGTAAATTCAGACACATGCTGAAGCCAGAGTAACCACCTATTGTGGTCTACTGTGAGCATCTACATCAAAAGCCAAGCCTGTCCCATGCAATTCGACATGGCATGCCATTTGTAAGATTATAAAAGAGAAATTCAAATGGTACGCTATTGATATCTGAATTTCAATGTGAGTTTTCCAACAGCTGTCAGGATTTGTCAGCCAAATTGCATGTTAGGAGTTGCTTCTTAAAAGTAGGACGTTGTCAGATTATGCAGAGTATAGAGAGGGTAGAAAAGGGGCTTCATTTAGAAAAAAGCAGTGAAAGCAATTAACAGAACCATTTTTTTTTTACTGTGAAAGCCTGTGTAGAATGTAACAAATGTTGTGAAGATTACATTGTTTTTTCTTTCTATAGAATTGTAAACCGTATTCACTTTTCTCAAGTAAATAAAACTAATAAATGAATTAATTCAGAATGTAATTTTATATATACATAAAAAGCACATTTATTTTCAACCTCTAAACTGATATTTATGCACTTCAGTAAAAAGATTTTCGGTAAAAAGATTTGGTAAATGAATGAATAAATGAATGAATGATACGAATCAGTCAATCAATCAATCAATGTCAAACACAGGGTGTCATGATATGTTATTTTCTGACTATGGCCAGTAGATGGCTTTAGTGCTCCATGCTTTGCAATGTTGAAACAAATTTGCTTTGTAATGCGAGCACACACACACACAAACACACAAAATGAATGGGTGTGCGTGCTTTATGTGTTGTAAATGTTGAAATCTGTATTGATTTTCACTTAAACAAATAAACTCTAGCAGTTTCACCTATTCATTTTGTGTGTATATTTGTGTATGCATTTTCTGCATTTTCTTTCATAAAATCACACTTTCTCCTTGTGAAATCCCCCCCATATAGTTTCTGTTTACATTACATTTCCTGATTCCATTTCCTTCATAGGAAACAATGTATCCTGTGTTACTTTTTTCATACACACATAATGTGATTGTACACATTAATCAAAACACTTTGATTAACTCTTAATTACTTAAGAGCTAACTAGTGCAGCTTCTTACAATCCTCCTGCAAGCGTAATTTTTTTTTTATTATATATATATTTTTTACATTTTATAGATTGTGATTTTACTGTGTGCGGTAATTGATAATTTTCCTTGGTGATATGTTTAATTTATTATCAAACCTGATAAGGTATCTCCGGTTAATGCTGAATGTGTGAGTTGGTTAGTAGCTCTATCGAGGTGAAGATAATAATCTGACAGGAAGTCAAAATTTAGCACAACGCTGGCAATGCTGATAGCAGAGCAAATGAGTGACGGCTCAGCAGCATACCTGCACAGAAAAATGATCTCACTCTCCCGTTCCTGATTGAAAGAGAAAATCACGAACCCACTGAGAAGCTGGTTGGAAGCATTGTGGTTATTAGGGATTCTGTTTTAGGGAATGTGCAAATAAAGAAACCAGCGGCCAAAGTCAAATATACCAATGGCCAGTTATATGAACATAGACATTATGTTAAAATAGTGCCTTAAGAAGCATATGAACAACTAACCAAGGAGTAATCAGTGTTACTTTTTAAGATCAAATTACACAGCAGCTGGAATCAATAACAATAATAATAATAATCATTTTGATGGTAAATTGTAATCCAGAAAGGTCAATGAGACCATCATCAGTAACAACTGGTGATTCCTCCATAGTCACCAGTAGTCTACAGGTAATTCTAATACACACAAAATATACACATAGTCATACAATGCTGGTGGTGTTATTGTTGCCAAGAAAGCGCAACACGCTGCAAGTTAAGAAACCACATGCAAATAGAAAAAAAACCCAGCAAATTGCACCACTTGTGTTGTTAAAATGTTTTCTTAATTTGCTGGTGTTTTTTCTTGCATGCGTTTTCTTAAGTTGCAGTGCATTGAGCTCTCTCAGGACAGATTGGTAGCGCCATGTATTGTTTTTTTCTCAGTTGGTCAGAACAAAAGTGCCAAACATGTTAAAAAGTAGAATCTGTGATTCCAAAGTAAAGTGAGTATCCACACAGGTGTGGTGACTTCTACACATACAGTACTACTCGAAAAATTAGATTCATCCATGCTGAGGAGTCATGTCAACACATATAAAGACAACAATTCTGCAAGCAATTGCAGGTCTCAAAGAGAGGTGGAAACAAAGAGGCAAAACGTAGGAACTGTAGCTTTAAAAAAGTTTATAAATTGTTTTAAAGGAAGAAATATTACTCATTTATCATTAGACCAGTCTAAGAAGTTTTTTCATGGAAGCCAAAGCTCCCGATGTCAGAGCAGGTTTTAAAGTGCTGGCTAAAGTTAAAGGTGTCATGTATTTTCCTTGGTATAGTTAAATAATAACAGTTCTCTATATGGAAATTACATATCCTGAGCCTCAAATACCAATGTTTCCTGTTTCTTATATGAATCTTGTGAATAAAAAAGACAACTGAAAAACTGTGACATCAACGCCCCCAGCATTTGCATAACGTATACCCACCCATGTTCTAGACCAGCTGCTAGCCAAACCTACACAGCCGAATCAGGTCTCCTGAAGAACCAAGCAGGACATTAGGGAAAATGGCAGATCATAGAAATAAAGGTTATGTTCCAGACTGTGCAGGGAATGTGAAGTGCAGGGATGGGTTGCCTTCTCTATTTGGAAAGAAAATAACTTGAGCCACTAAAGGGACATGGTTAGCTTGCTAGCAGTAGCCTGTTAAGATTTCACTTACCACATACACAGAACAAGAGATGCCTGAGGCCTCGGTATGAGTGGCACGGTACGGTATTTATTGAATAATTTACATAAAAACAAAACTAATTAAGAGGCTCAGAAAAGTGCCAGAAGTGTTTATTAAACAGTTTACATGAACACTGAACACATCAATGGCACACACATTTGCCATTTATCTGTAATCTTTGAAACAGGAACTTCAATTTTAATAACAAAAAATGATTATACCTTCCACGCATTCCGATTTAAAACCCGCTTTAGATTGCTAGATGACGTCATATATCAATTTGCATATTCATTACGTCAGTGGGTCATGTTATCTTACTTCTCTGGGGTCACATAATGTTATTCAATGCACCCTAATTCTTAATCTAACTGTTTTCACTGATATTTTTAATGGTTTCTGTTGTCAGAAAAACGGAATGAATATGAAATAGTGATTGAAATGCACGCCATTATAAGACCTACTGAACTAACTCTACCTTACAAGATGTTAATTATTATTTATAATCGTTTATAATTATAGAATTATATTTATAATTCATAATAATGAAACCAAGTACACATAAGATATAGACAATGGCTATGCTGTGATTTTGGCTCTATTTGCATGTAAAGTAGAGTAAGAAGCATCAAAATATCTATTTTAACTGAAAGCGCTGCTCCTCTCAGCCTCTCGCTGAGCAGAACAGACGCAGAGAGAGGTGTGTGCGTGCGCTGAGAAAACGAGCTCGCGCAGCAGTCCTGGACACTCGCTGAGGTTTGTCCAAGAAGTCTCAAGATTTGTCGCTAGTCGCTTTTAGGGAAAAATATTGCCAAGGGGGTCTGAATATTTGCTAAATATAGAGATAAAGTCGCTAAGTTGGCAACACTGATCTGTATTGACAACAGACTGCAAAGAATGATGGGCTCGCTTGGGCTGATGGGAATTGTAGTACCCGCTACCTCCCGTTCGCTCTATTCGCCTGAGCAAACTTTTCAAAGAAGACCTATCGTTTTATCGAGTCATGCGATAACGGTATAATCTGAAAAATTTTATATTGCGGTACAACGGTATTTACAATACCATTACATCAGTGGCGATTTCTTTAAGACTGCAAGGGAAGCTCAGCTTCCTCTATAATGTCACAAAATTAATGGTCAAATTATGTACTATTGTATTAACATTTTATTGACTAAAAATGCGTTAGAAAA
>JAUMHR010000062.1:5355054-5370221 GCA_032361145.1 Enteromius fasciolatus | reverse complement strand
GAGTCATGCGACCACGGTATTATCGAAAAAATCTGATATTGCGGTACGACGGTATTTACAATACCGTTACATCCCTAATAATTAATGATGTCTTTACAGTGATCCAGCAATCCACACTTAGCCTTTTTGACAAGATCTATACATTAGGTCTGTCATTGTATTTTCATGCAATACTTGTTGCAGATTCTACATCACATTGATACTAGCACACACACAGGGCACTTAGGGCACATGTTATACATGATCAAGGCATTAATGTTGAGATACAAATTAGCAAGTAAATTAAAAATAGGTCGACAGGGTTCAGAGTGCACAAATGAAATGCTGTAATTGATGTATTGCAGTGCTGCAAAATAGATTTATAATCAATAACAATTAGGAGTGGATTGGGGGGTGGGGGGATGCCTGCCTAAAGAAAGGTGTGCATTTGCATTAAATGTACTTTATGTATGGTAGGCAATCCTAGAATGCAACCAATGAGCTGGGATATACTTTATTTATAATAGATGCCTTATAAGTAATAATTTTGTTTTTTTAATTTAGTTAATGGTAACAAATTCAGTTAGTGATGCTGCTTTGGACTTATACTGACATCTAGCGGCACCCATGCAGTATTAAATATGGTTGATAGATATATATTCAGAACAGCAAAATTTAATTTCAAATTTTATTCTGGTCTATAACTGCACAGATAATATGTTCTGAAGTTTAGCTTGAATTTCAAGTCACACGATTGGGATGCTGTCCATGTGTCCAATTCTAAGCCTCAGTTATCGGATCTCAGCTCCGAATCACGGCCAAGAAATGCCAATCCAAATCCCTGCGGTTCCCAGTCCACAGTTATCGAGTCCCAGCCCCGAATCACGGCCTGGGGAGCCGTTGCAAGGTCTGGTGTCCGAATCACAGCCAAGTGAACCGTTATCGGGTCCCAGCCTTAAATCACAGCCTGGGGAGCAAGGTCCAGTGTCCAAATCACGGCCAAGTGAACCGTTATTGGGTCCCAGCCCTGAATCAGCGCCAAATGAACTGTTGTCTGGTCCCAGCGCCAAATTAAGGCCTGACAAATCCCCAGACTGCTCTTCCATGACCAAAACCCTATGGCCCAGGGTTGGCACAGGCGGGAGGCCTTCCTACAAATTTTTTATGGCAGGGTAGGTGTGCCTGGCTAATGATGGGGAGGGGTGGGATGGAGTTCGAGCCGTAGCCGTCCAGAGGTCCAGATCCGCCGTGGTCTCCGCTGAACCCTGTTCTTGGAGGCTTTCAGTGACTCTGCCCTTTCCAGCCTCCAGGGCACCCACCCATTCCTCCCCTGTTCGAAATACTGTTCCCCCCTCCCATACTGTATCTTTTAAGCCGCTCCTTTGAGGGGGGGGCTATATCACAAGTGCCCACTAGTGGAGCTCAAGGGCACTCTCATCATTTCACCTCACCTGGACTCACATTCCATTATGGACTCAACATCCCATCATGCACTGCCCACCCCCACATGTTCACATTCTGTAATCAACACCTGCGTCCAATTAACCACACTCGTGCACTCATTACTGCATTTAAACAGTCACCACACTGAGAAGTCTAGAATCCCTTGTGTTTCATTTCCAAGCGGTTTCCCGTGTTTGTTTTCTTTGTCTTTGGATTGTTTCTCATTTGTGATTGTTCACTGCCTAGCCTGACCTTTGCTTTGTTTACCGACTGTGATTCAGCCCAGCCCTAATTGTACCTGTTTGCTCATCCTGACCCTGCCTGTACGACCTTGCTTTAATAAACATGCTGCACATGGATCCACATGGATCTGTTTCCTATATTACACCATGTGGAAGTTTTTCCATTTTTTGACCCTTAAGATGGCAGCATAGAGGAAGGGGAGAAAGTAAGGCACCTAATTAGGTTTTGAAACATTACTTTACTATCCAATCAACTTCCTAATGGCCAACATGGGTTACAGGCCACTAGGGGGCCCCTAAGACAATTTTCTCATGCGTTTTAAATATGGTTGCCAATTGTTCTGTATAATTTGTCCAGTAATCAAGGCATTAGAGAAGCATTCTGGAGCCCCAAAGCTGCATTAACCCAGGGCACCACAAAGACTTATAGCGGCATTAATAAAAATAATTAAATTAACGGAATAGTTTAAGAAAAAAGGGATCCTATGTATAGAATGGATGGGATCAGACTGAACAAGTAATCTGTGTGACTCAGTTGACATCAGTTGACGTCTTGTGAAGTGAAAAGCTGCGTGTTTGAAAGAAACAAATTCCTCATTAATAAGCTTCATTTTAAAATGTCACTTCTGGCTAAAATTCCAAAATTCATGATGGCACTTTCTTCTGTAAAAAGGTTCATTCTCTCACATCAGAATCTTTCCATATTTACACAAGGCAAATATAAGAAAATAAGATAATATTTTAGTTAGATGCAATGGTTTAAAGGTAACATCTTGATGGATTTGTTTATTACAAACTTTTCTCCTCACAACAGAGTCAGGTCAATAATTGTGATGTCTTCATTAGCGGTTTAAACTATTATTCTAAGGGCACCGTTTCACTGCAGAAGATCAATTGGTCAACAAATAATGCTTAATTTCTCCATATGTGTTCTGATTTGTTATCTATATCTAGGATTGACAGATGAGAAAATTTTTAGCACATTTATATATAGGGGTGAACTATTCCTTTAATTATTACTGAAAGTGTGAGAGTATGTGGATCATCTGTCTGCTCCAGTGTTCAAATGATTCAAGCGATTGTGTCATCCACAGATTACTCTTTTATTGGATGTGATGGTTTCAGCATTAACCTAGATCACTACTGAAGCTGTTTGACAGCTTATAAGTGCATCACATGTGAACATGCATGTCTTTCTCGCAGTCTATATGAGAAGAATGAGAAACAGAACTGCCATGGTGTTCTGCACACACAGCTCTTCACAGACCTATAAAAATCCACTTCATCTGATTTCTGCCAAACAGCTATTCTCCAGCTTTCTTCTGTTTCACATCTAGGCAAATATTGATCCACCAAATTACTTCTCAAGGTCAGCTCCCCGGTGGAGCCATGCTGTCAAAGATAAGATTACGGATGGCTTGTGTCAGTCATGCTACTTGCCAGCTGGTTGCAGAATCAAGCGGTACAGATGACACTAAAGACTCACCAAGTATTCAAACAGCAGGAAGGATGGAACATGAGATGTCATTATGTTCATGCCATATTCACATTTTCTCTGTCACATTCAACTTTTCTGTTTTTATATTCACTTTTTCTAGCTTTCAAACCTGCTGTTTTTGAAAGCTTAAAAAATAATAATTTAATCAACAGAAAATCATGTTTTTTTGTTTTTTTTTCTGAGAGATCATAAAAGATTTATTTTAAATATTTTTTTACATGACATACAGTACTGTTCTGTTCTGTGTCACCCAGCTGAGATATTTCAACAGTCGTTCTTTTTTCTGTGCACCACTGAGCGGGTTGTGAGTTGATTCACCTGCTGAGTTTTGTCCTTTCAGACCATAACCTGGGAGAGGGATCAACCTCAGAGAGCAAATTAGTTTTATTTTTCTGTCTTAATTGAGTTTATCATGTTTGTGTCACATGCTAGAACATGCCTCATTGGATCTTGTACATCACATGACCACTTAAGCATCCTTGTTAAACAATTGTAAATAAAAGCCTGAAATCTTTTGGATTTACAATAAATGCTCAATTCATATGGATTGTTTTTTTATAAAGCTTTTATTTTCTTTATAGTTACCAATCCCTGGATCCTTATTGTCACAATTGCAGTCCATTGTGGTCCCCCCCCAAAAAAATTTCTTGGGGAAGCTCACTGGGGGGTGTTCAGGAGGCGCAGGATCTGGAGGGCGCTCAAGGAGGTGCCAGATCTGGAGGGCGCTCAGGATGTGCAGGATCTGGAAGGCGCTCAGGAGAGCGCTCAGGAGGTGCAGGATCTGGAGAGCGCTCTGGAGGTGCAGGATCTGGGAAGCGCTCAGGGGGTGCAGGATCTGGTGGACGCCCTGGAGGGCACTCCGGAGGTGCAGGATCTGCATTCTTTACCGGGGGCGTGTTCTCAACCGGCTGCTCCGGCGTTCGCGGCGACATCCATGAACTTTGACGACACGCTAGTGCAAATTCAGGACAGTAAGGAACTAAACCTTCCTTACAAACCAGTAAGGAAAGGGGGCCCGCTCCGTAACACTGGACTGATTGGTCACCATCACTCGGGGGCAGGACCAAATTCCACATGTTAAAACAGGATGCACACTGAACATCTGTGTGCTTGGACCATTTGCAGAGATGTAAGGAAAATATCTACTTTGGTGATCTTTCTCCACAACTAAGATCATCATTCATCCAACGCATCAAGAGAGGAGGGCAGCGGCAACCAGCAGAGCAACTCAGAGAAACTTAGGAAACTCAAGAGAAGTGCAACTTAGTCTGCTCGACCGCGACACAGCACAATCCATCTGTCCATTTGTGCAAGGACGTCTTTTACTTACAGTATACTGAAATGTCATTTTAATGTTTGTTTATTCTTCTTATCATACATTTTAATATCAATTAATATTTAATCTATAGATTGAATCTAATTGAACAGACGGCAGGACAGCAGCCCAGGGCGGAGCCGGTGGGACTGGAACTGAGAGCACAGAGAGGTTAAATATGGCCTCTGTGACCGAGACTGTATATGCTCCAAGTTCATAGGAGGGCTAAGGCGGAGCAGGCAGGACAGAGGCAAAACAGTCGGCAATGAAGGCCCACCAGGGTGGAGCAGATGACTTAGGGGCCCTCCAGGGTGAAGCAGGTGGGGGAGAGGCCCACCAGGGCAGAGGTGACTAAAATGGAAACCACAGAGAGGTTAATAACGGCCTCACTAGCAGTGACTGGGCAGGACGAAGATTCCAGGGAGGCCTCTGTAGCCATGACTGGGCAGGGCGAGGCGTTATCAACCTCTATGGCTATAATTAGGACAAGAAGCCAATTAAGCAGGATGAGAGGCCAATGGCGGCCCTTATGGCTGAAACATGGCAAGACAAGAGTTCAATAGCCTCTGTGGCTTGATTAGGCACGACAAAGGGCTCCGAGACAGCTTCCATAGCATTGGCAGGGAAGGACGAGGGTTCTATGGCGAACCTTCTCACCGTGACGGGGCAGAACGAAGGTGGCCATGACTAGGCATGACAAGGGCTCCAAGACGGCTTCCATAGCCGTTGCAGGGCGGGTACGAGGGTTCTATGGCCTCCGTGGCTGGAACGAGATGTGACAAGGGCTCAGAAGCTACCTCCATAGTCTAGCAGGACAAGGCAAGGGCTCAATGAACTGATAGTCCTGGGGGCAGTGCAGCCATCAGCGGATCCTCCGGAGAATCTACGGCTGGAGCTGACATCTCTGGTGGTTGTGCAACCACTGGCGGAACCTCCAGAGACTCTGCGATTCTGAGGTGAACACACACTCAAAATGGCGACAGTGATGACTGGAAGCACCGTGAAGAATGGCACAGTCTAAGTGATAAACCCTGGCGGTTGCCCTCACTAACATCAGATGTGACCCGTCAGAAAGCCGCGATGTCCGCCATTTCCAGATGCTAACACTGCGCTGGGGTCGCATTCCTCCTCCACGACTCACACAGTGAATGCGGAGCCAACGCACAGTAATGCATAGTCAATAAAATCCGCAAGCAAGGTAGAAGGATCTGTGATCTGAGCTGGGAATTAACCCCCTCGCAAAAGAAATTATTAGTAAACAGTCCGTTAGATTGGAGAAAGAAGTGAGTGCTAAATAATCTACGTAGAATACGTAGTACTCGAGCGATTAAGAGCCCTGCTCGAGGACTAATAACATCCTCGCAGTGTCCTTACCCAGTCAATGTCTGAAAGAAAACCCGCTGAATCCTGTTGGGGCAGAGCATTCCGTGACGTAGGTGACTGAGACGCAGTGGTGGGCAGTAATGAAGTATTTGAACTTCGTTACTTAAGTACATTTTTCAGGTATCTGTACTTTACTGGAGTAGTTTTATTTTTAGCAACTTTTACTTTTACTTCACTGCATTCCTAAGCAAAGGATCATACTTCTTACTTCACTACATTTCATAAAACATATTGTTACTTATATATCGCGACTGAAGTGTGTGAAGTAAGTTACTAACATTAACTGAAAATCACATTTAGGTAAAAGTTGTCAGTTTGTTACACAGCAATAAAGCGTGATCTATTCAAGTTCACTGAAATGAATGCAGACACATCAACATCAGTGTCTCTAAGTCAAAAAACTTTCATATTCCCTACTGCTGTAACGTTAGCAGTTTTATTAAAATGCTACGCATTTAGCTCCTTGTGTTTGTTTATATTGTTTATCAACTAGCCGAGTAGACAGATATGAATGTTTATTCATAACCATATACTAAAAATAAGAAGGTCTAAATATTGTTATCTAACGTTAATGCTGATTTATTTAGCTAACAAGCTTGCTGGTGCTGTTATAGTCATTTTTATGAAAAAAATATTTACTATATAAAATTAAGTAGACCGTAAAAAATTGCAGTACTTTTTTACTTAAGTACATACTAAAACAAGTACTTTTGTACTCGAAAAAGGAGTACTTTTACTTTTACTGGAGTAAAATTTTATAGTATGGATCTGTACTTTTTTACTTTTTACAAGTGCTTGATTTGTGTACTTCGACCACCTCTGCTGAGACGTGCGGATCAAATGCAGGGTTTTGCAGGAATGATGGAGGCAAAGAACAAGAAAAGTCTGTCGATGAGCATACAGTATCCAAAAGGGCAAAGACCAGAACAAAGCAAAGGTCGGTACGCGGGTGAAAAAAAACACAAGGCAAGACAATTAAAACATAAGGGAAACGCTTTACAAAAGGAAACCTCAATGCTCAGCAGAGACTGGAACACAAACGACTCTTTAAATACACATGATTAACAAGAGGACGAGATGATAAGGGAGGAGGAGCTAATCAATCAATCAATCACTTTTATTTATATAGCACTTAAAAATAAAGATTGTAATAAAACCTTGGAAGGAAACAGTCTTTGTTGGGGCCAGTTCTCCTCTGGCCAGACGCCCAGCACCTAATTTCCAGATCAATTTTAAGCGCATGTCAGATTGTGCAAAGGTGTGTTTGCAAAGGTGTGTTTGTGTGCATTTGGTTCCGATGATCTATCCCACAGGGCTCATCAAGGTATTCTGGTCTCCAACGAAGATCATCTCTTTGTGCTGAAACAACATTTGATCTGGATACGGAGTGAGAAACAGAATAAGTATGACACAGACTAATATTAGCATACAGTAGATGCCATTCTTTTTACAATGTAGCGAGTACATTGTGTGTTCAGGAAAGTGTTCCTAGTTCCGGCTGATCTAATTAATGCAGCTTAACAATCCTTTAATGGATTTGGGTCCGTGTAAGTTGTGATCATTTGTTTTTTAATTTGAAATGAAATATTCAGAAATTAAAAAACTGTCATGTTTTCATTTTTGAATTTGTTAAAAAAACTAATTAAACCCCCAAGATTTAAGCTCGAATTTCGTTTTTTGGTTCACGGATTAACAACTCGAAATTTCGATTTCCACTTGTGAAGAGCACGCTTTAGATTCTCATCAAAAACTTGGATATGACACAACATTTATTTATTTTACATAAACATATTATGATAGCACAGGCATAACGTTTAAACATATGCTTGAACTACTTTAGTAATTCTATATAGATTATATTTTAGGCAAGTAGAGAATGCTAAATTGATCAAGCATAGTTTATGATCAGCTCTGCCTGCAGCTGGCTGCTTGGTTGTTACTTTAAAACACAAAAACTTATATTTAAGGAACAAAAATACTCAAATTTTTTTTTTTCTAAATTAACTTTTACAATGAAACGAAATATAATTATTTTGTATTACACCTAAGCATCTTGGGTCAGGGCCAGACTAGGGCCTAATGCTTCATACGCTTGTGAAATGCGCTTCACAGTAAACGTGAATTCCCTTCCAGTCTCTGTGGTGGTTAGACATGAAGTAAAATTTGTGTATAACTCATAGGCAAACTTTGGTATTTAGTTCCTTTTTATTCCTGTTTATATAAATGTACGAAGATGTGTTGTACAGCTTCTCCACATACAGTGCCAATGATTTGTTCCTCCATAGTTTTAAAATTCTGCCTCCATTTGTTAGTAATCACGTCACTACTAGAGCAAGCTCCTGATTGGTTAATGCGGCACAAATTTTTGCCAAAGTTCAGATTTTGCAACAGATTTTTCGTCATTCGCGCCGCTTAATTCATGCCAATAGTGCTACAGGATGTCGCATCTAATTGCATCTTTCCATTGACTTAACATGTAAATCACTCACACTTAATGCTTCATTCACGTCTGGTGTGAATGCAGCATTAGTCTGAGGCCGTGCAATAATAGGTTATATTCAGAATTTATATAGAATGTGTTTTTTATAAACATAATAATGTGATAAGCACATTAATGTGATTCTGCACCTGAGCATGAATTTAATTTAAAATCATTTAGTTCAAGTTGGAAAATGTACGCTACAATTCTAAACTTATGCTATCACCTCTACAACAGGGTGGCAGATGACAAAGTTAATGACCAGTTAAAAGCAGCATCAAAACTTATTTCCATGCCTAAAACATATTTTGCAGTCACTGTTATGCTGTTATGCTTAGTAGAACCTCAAAAGCTTCCTAACAGTGGCCAGAGATTTTTAACATTTTTAAAGGAAAAAAAATTATAAATTAAAAGTTAAATTTAAATTCAATAGGCTAAAAATGTCTTTAACACAGTGGGGGGAAATTCTGTGGAAAAATACAATCTTGCATCCATTTTTATAGTGTCATTTTTAATAGTGATTTTTATAGTTTCACTACTTACCCAGATAACGCTCAGAGTTTGAACGCAATAGATTAAAATATAAAAGTGCATACCGGAGTGTCCTGCACATTTCTGTTATGCTTACTGAAAGGCACTGTTTTTTAGGAAATGTTTCCATTTATCCACATGTATTTTTACAGACACGGAACGCAATCGAGGTTTTATGCCGAGGGGATTTCGTGCATGGGTGCGTATTAACATTTGATAAATAAATATTTCTGTGAAGTGAGTTTAGGCTGCACAGAAAGCTGGCATATTGATATATACCGACATAGCAGCAGAAGATTTTTATTTAGCTGAACGAACTAATGATGACGTCATAGGCTCAGATTTGGTTGACCAATCAGCGGTAAGGAGTGTGTCATGACCCCCACAAGTGGAAAACGATATTTCCAGTCGTTTTTTCTGTTTTTATTACCCGTGAACCAATAAACAAATATCCAGCGTAAATCTTGCTTTTTTCTGGGGGGGGTTTTAACAAGCAGAAAAACAAAAAATGTTTTCTCGTTTCTGAATTTTTTATTTCAAATTGAAAAACAAATGATCACAACATACACGGACCGATTTGATTATTAAATATGTATAACACAGCCTGTTAAGTGCAAACCAGAGTAAAGAGATGTGTCTTTAATCTTTAATCTTTAATCTAGGGTGCCTGCCTCATGAACAGTATTAGGTAAATTGTTCCAGAGTTTGGGTGCTAAATAAGAAAAAGATCTGCAACCCGTAGATTTTTATATTCTAGGTATTATCAAATGGCCACAGTTTTGAGAACGCAGCGGACGTGGAGGACTATAATGTGATAAGAGCTCGCTCAAGTACTTAGGAGCTAAACCTAGATTAACAACTAGATCTTTGGGGTCAAGTTGCGTTTAAAAAAATAAATAAAATAATAACAGCTTAATAACAGCCAGTTTAAAGGTGGTGGTAGTTCTAATCTGTATGATACAGGTGTTATCTGTCTAAGAATTTTGAATGGTCCCACGTACCTTGGATTACATTTTCGACAAGGGAGGCGTAATCGGAGGTCCCGGGTGGACAGCCAGACCCACTGCCCAAGTTCGTACGGGGGGTTAGGAGCCTGGGCTGTTACTCTTGGAGATGGCTCTTTGGAGATGCACGTAGGCGGAATCCCATGTCTGCTCACTACGTTCCAGCCAGCTCTTAACGGAAGGTAAGTCGGTGTGTTCTCCAGACCATGGGAATTGAGGAGGCTGGTAGCCTTGGATACAATGGAATGGGGTTAAGTTGGTGGATGCTTTGTGGATGAGTTTTGGGCGTACTCTGCCCAGATGAGGAACTAGTTCCAGTCGCCCTGATTGTTGTGGCAATAAGCTCAGAGAAATTGAATGAGTTCTTGGTTTAGCCTCTCAGCTTGGCCATTAGATTCAGGGTGATAACCTGAGGTGAGGCTAACGTTGATACATAATTGTGAACAGAATGCTTTCCAGACCCTCAAAGTGAACTGTGGACCCCTGTCTGACACAATATCCTAAGGCAATCCATAGTTCCGGAAGACATGTTCCAGCATAATCTGAGCCGTCTCCCATGTGGTGGGCAGTTTGGTTAAAGGCACGAACCGGCAGGCTTTGGAGAATTGGTCCATGATGGTCAGGATGGTGGTGTGGTTATTGGATGGTGGCAGATCAGTTATGAAGTCTACTGCAATGTGGGACCAGGGCTTCTGAGGAATAGGGAGAGGATAAAGCAGTCCAGCTGGTCATTGTCGAGAGAACTTGGTCATGTTACAGACAGTGCATTCCTTGACAAAGGTGGTGACTGTTACGTTAGGTCCTTAGGCAAAGTAAAGCACAGGAGATCATAAAGTTGAATAAACAAAAGACTTTTTAATACTAAATCAAAACAAGGCGAAACTTCCAAACATCCACACATAACATAGGTATTGACTGACAAACTGCAACTCAAAGGACATGGTATTTATGCAAACTAACTAATGCCAAAAGGGCAAACACAGGTGAGACTGAATTAACCAATAATCACATAGACACAGGAAAAACCAAATATGGGCATACAGGAAGAAACAAAATGAAACCAAAACAGGAAGACGTGAAAATGAAACTAAACAAACCATAAATGTAACACTAAACAGACAATGAATGTAACAGTAACGTCGGCAGTAAGTGACGGCCACCAAAATTGGTTGGTGGTGAGTTCAGTGGTAGTCAGTATACCTCTGGCTCCCTCTAGCCAGTGCCGCCACTCCTCCAGCGCAGCTTTCATGGCCAGAAGTTCACGATCACCTACATCATAATTCCTTTCTGCAGAACTGAGTTTTCTAGAATAGTAGGCACAGGGAAAAAGTTTCTGTGGTGTTCCATGGCTTTGAGAAAAAATTGCACCTGTGCCTGTGCTGGACGCATCAACCTCTACAGTGAATAGTCTCTCAGGGTCTGGATGGTGCATGATCGTGATTTAAGGGTCTGAAGAGCGGTCTCGCTTTCTGAGCTCCAGGGTGGGTGTTTGTGCCCTTGACGAGTCATGGCAGTTAAAGGAGCAGCCACAAGGCTAAAGTTTCTAATAAACCGGCGATAGAAATTTGCAAATCTCAAGAAGCATTGCAGTTCCTTTAGGTTTTGGGGTTTTGGCCAGTTCAACACCGCTGCCACCTTCTTCTCCTCCATGGCGACACCCTCTGAACTGATAATATATCCCAGGAACGATACTTTGGTCAAATGGAACTCACACTTGTTGATCTTGCCATACAACTGATTCTCCATTACTCTTTGTAGAACTATTCTTACATGTTGGATGTGGCTGTTGAAATCCTCTGAATATATCAGGATATCATCTATGTACACGATGACAAACCTGTTGAGCAGGTCATGGAAAATGTCGTTAACTAGAGATTGAAATACTGATGGACTGTTAGATAGGCCAAAGGGCATCACCAGATACTCATAGTGCCCTGAAGTGGTTGAGAAGGCGGTCTTCCGAGACGAGATTGTGGGCACTTCTCAGGTCAAGCTTGATGTAGTACTTATCAGAGCGGAGCTGTTCCAAGGCTGCGAGTACCAGAGGCAGGGGATATCTGAACTTGATAGTGATATCATTGAGGGAACGATAGTCTATACAGGGTCGAAGACTGCCATCTTTCTTCTTCACAAAAAAGAAGCCTGCTGATGCTGGTGAAGTAGAAGGTCTGATGAATCCTTTAACTAGCTCCTCTGAGATATATTGATTCATACATTCAGTCTCTGGCTGGGACAGACGGAAAATCCTTCCTCTAGAGGGTGTAGAGCCTGGCAGAAGGTCGATGGCGCAATCTGTGGTGCGATGAGGAGGTAATTTAGTGGCTTTCTCCTTGCTAAATGCTACTCTGAGGTCGTGATACTGTGCGGGTAGTGATTAAAGATCAGCAGCCTCTTCGGGTGACATGTGAATGTGGTGAATGTGTTTCCTCATCTTGGTTAGACATTTATCCTGGCAGGATGGTGACCACTGAAGGATCTGATGTTCCCTCTACAAGATTTTAGGGTTATGGAGTTCCAGCCACGGAAGGCCGAGGATTATGGAGTGTTCAAGTCAAGTCAAGTCATTTTTATTTATATAGAGCTTTTAACAATACAGATTGTAGCAAAGCACTGAACATTATCAAGGTGGTTCAAGTGAGTTGATAACGTGAAACTGAATTCTCTTAGACTGAAGTGAACTGGTGAAAAGAGTGAGGGGTGTGGTCATCAGGGTGATCGTTCCAGACCCTATTGGTTGGCCATCGAGCGCTGCCACAGCCTCATGAAACGAGAGGAAGATGATATTTAGCAACAAATTCCTGATCAATGAAATTGCCTGCCGCTCCAGAATTTTATCATGTATGACACAGACATCAATTTTCATGGCTGAGTTAAGAGATCACTCACCCGAGTAGGTCTGGGATGTGGAAGACGAGTTGGACAATTCGCTCGAATGTGACCTGGGATACCACAGTACAGGTACAGATTGTTATCTAGACATCTCTCCCGTTCCTCCATGGTGATATGGGTAGCCCCTATTTGCATGGGTTCCACAGATGAGGTGTTATTTTGGAAGGGGACTTGACTGTGACTGCGGCCACCTCTTCTGGTGCAGATCAACTGATCTCTGCGAATGGCCAGTTCCATGTACTCCTCGTCCTTACTAGCCAACTCTGCTTGCAGTTCCTCCCGTAACCCTCGGCGGTACATGCTCTTAAGGGAGTCGCTGTCCCAGCCGGTTTGTGCTGCAAGCGTACAGAACTTCATGGAGTACTCCGCTGCCGATAGAGTGCCTTGTTTCAGTGCTAACAATTGGTCCTTAGCATCTCTGCCATCAATAGTGTGGTCAAACACCTCACGGAACTAGCGAATGAAACTTTGATAAGAGGGGAAGGACATTCTCCAGCCTTCCCATAAAGCGGTTACCCACTCCAACGCGACTCTCCAGTCAATAAGGAACAAACAAGTGATACTTTGCTGTCATCAGAGGAAAAACAGCTAGCCTGCTGTTTCATATAAATGTCACATTGCAAAAGAAACCCATTACATAATCCTTGTGCGCCATTGTACTTCTCTGGGAGGGTGACGCGGGTAGGCCCAGGCGCTTGTGTAGGAGTAGGCAGAGTGGGCGGTTCGACTGACCTGCTTTGAGCGGTGGTTACAGCAGTGAGAGGTTGAACTGAGCGTACTAATTCCTCTGTGAGGGAGGTGAGTTTTTCCAACGGCTGTTGGTGGGTGGCGATCATGGAGGCTTGACGGCCCATTTCTCCCATCACCTGGTAGAGCGCCGCTGGATCCGAAGACGGCGAAGTCTTCTGTAATGACTCACTTGGAGCATTGGGATCCATAAGCAGCATTTTATTAGACGTGGTCAGGCAGGCTGAGGTCGGTACACAGGCAGACAATAATATCAGAAAGCAGGCAAAAAAGCAGGCAGAATGGTCAGGGCAGGCAGCGAGACTTCAAAGGTAAATAAACAGTCCAGGTAATACACAAAATAACACTCAGAATAAACGCTCAGAATTGATGCTAGGGCAAATCAAGACTTTGCGTCGATCTCAAGAGATCGGCACTTAAATAGATAACCGTGATAACCATGCACACCTGGGCCGGAAACAGCCAAGGTACGTGGGGATAAAGAGTCCGGGTAGGAACGTTAGAATGCTGGAGAAGGTTCCCACTACCGCTGGCTGGAGAGAGCCATGGAGGCGTGGCTAGTGACACTATGACTTCTGGAAGCAGCTCTTTTAATACTTTAGATGGAATAGGGTCTAACATACATGTTGTTGTTTTATATGATTTAACAAGTTTATACAATTCTTCCTCTCCTATGGTAGAAAATGAGTGGAATGATCTACAGTGCACTGTCTGATGTGATACTGTAGCTGACAGCTGCACAGTTTCTATTTTATCTCTAATAAAATGGAACTGACAGTCTAATAAACAATGACAGTCCATGGTGGAGTGCCCTCTGATGGAGTTCGAGGGCACTCCAGCTGGCATACATAGCATATTCCATCTGTTGTTCACCCACCAAGTTCTGTAATGGAATCAGTGGAACCTGGTAAATGGATGCATCTGTGGAAAGGATGAACAGAGTGCAGCTGTATGTGAAACTACAGAATGCTCTGAAGCCTGACAGCAAGACAAAATCTTCTGTTAAGATGTTTCTCTTTGTTAACCTTCCCCACAGGTATGCTTAGTCTGCAAGCAGAAGTGCTTTTCATTTTTCCGCTGTTCTTTCATTGTACTGCTAAAACTCCTGAACTTGTCTTGCTTGGGAGTGCCATTATGGAGATGTTTCATTGTGAGTCAGAGAATCTGTCAGCAGTGGGATTATTTTTAAATCCTTTTGACAGGTGGAAGATGAGAGACTACTCAGTCTCGCCACTTTACATTTCCTATTATCCCTGAGTCTGTGTAACCAGGTACAGACATTAAGGAATTCTAAGGTCAGTAAGGTCAGTATGTGTCCACAAAAAGGAGTTACTAAATCTCCAGATGAGCCTCAGAACCCTGCTACTGCATATTCCCAAAAAGCAATGTTTAAATCATACCAGAATATGTCTCTTGAAATATTACAAACACAATATAAACTGTGCAGTTGAATAGGAGTTTTTGTGTGTGTGTGTGTGTGTGTGTGTCCATCATATAACACTTGGATTAGGGAACATTATACACTATTAAATAGTTGCTAAATTGGCATTTTTCATATTTGTATGTAAAACCCTCCTACCCTCCTCCTGTAAACATCAGATTTGATAGGTAAACATGTGTTATACAAATCCAATCATTTATAAATAGGGAGCATGTG
>JAUMHR010000062.1:5336970-5348215 GCA_032361145.1 Enteromius fasciolatus | reverse complement strand
CCTTCACTGTAGACAGCGCCTTGTAACGTCGGACGTAGGAGGCAGCGACTTAAGAAGACTCCTAAGAGACAGTTCGACAAATACACTTAGAAAAGTTATCACTTAACGTAAGATATATCTTAAGAGTCTTCTTAGCGCGGGAATAGTCTGTGTTATCGAGAAACCGGGCCCTGTTGTTTTGTCTGACTGTCCTCCCTAGCTCAGTTGTGAGGGATCTTGAGTGATTTTCTGAGCCCTTTTCCTCACTCTGGATGTGTACAGTTCTTGAAGGGTGGGCAGGGGTTCACCAATAATCCTTTCACAGCAGATCGAACAGTCCTCTAAGTCTTCTAATGTCTGATTTTGTAGCTGAGCCAAACCAAACATTTATAGAAGTACACAGGACAGACTCAAGGGCTGAGTAGAACTGTTTCAGCAGTTCCGGTGGCAGGTTGAATTTCCTCAGCTGGCAAAGTACAGCCTCTGCTGGGCCTGAGCCTATGTGAGTGTCCCACTTTAGGTCCTGGGAGACGATGGTCCCCAGGAACCTGAATGACTCCACTGCTGCCACAGTGCTGTCCATAATGGTGAGTGGGGGGAGTGCAGGGGGGTTCCTCCTCAAGTCCACGATCATCTCCACCGTTTTTAGCGTGTTGAGATTGCACCAGACAGCCAGCTCTTCAACCTCCTGTAAGCAGACTTGTCACCATCCTAGATGAGGCAGATGACTGTGGTGTCGTCTGCAAACATCAGGAGCATGACAGAGGTGTCTTTGGAGGTGCAGTCATTGGTGTACAGGTAGAAGATCAGTGGGGAGAGAACACAGTCCTGAGGGACACCAGTGCTGGTCAAATGGGTGCTGGATGTGATTTCACTAGCTGTTGCCTATCTGTCAGAAAGCTAGTGAGCCACTGACAGACAGAGCTAGGGACAGAGAGCTGGATTAGTTTGGTCTGCATGAGTGTTAGGATGATGGTGTTGAAAGCGGAGGTGAAGTCTACAAACAGGATCCTCAAATAAGTCCCTGGTCTGTCCAGATGTTGCGGGATGTAATGCAGTCATCCACAGACCTGTTTGCACGGTAAGCAAACTGCAGAGGGTCCAGTAAGGGTTGAGTGAAGTCCTTCAGATAATCCAACACCAACCTCTCAAAAGACTTCATGACCAGAGATGTTAGTGCCACTGGTCTGTAGTCATTAAGTCCTGTTATCCTGGTTTTTTTTGGGGGACGGGGATGATGGTGGAGCATTTGAAGCAGGCAGGGACTTTCGCACAGCTCCAGAGATCTGCTGAAGATCAGCACAGGTTTTCAGACAAGCTGTAGTCACACCGTCTGGTGCCTTTCTTCTTTTGTTCTTTCTGAAAACCTGACACACATCATCTTCTCTAAACTGAAGGGCATGTGTGAGGGAGAGGGGTTTTGTTCTTCAGCAAATTGTTGACTGGCCTCAGTGCTGGGGGATGGTGTCTTGTAGCTAGTGATAGTTTTCAAACCTTTCCACACTGAAGCTTAGTCACTGGAAATTAATTGATCTTTTTTTAGCATAGCTCCTCTTAGCCAATTTTATCTCCTTATTCAGTGTGTTTCTGACCTGATTGTACAAGACTCTGTCCCATTTCCTGTAGGCGTCCTCTTTGGCCTGACAAAGATGTTTGAGTCTTACTGTGAACCATGGCTTATCGTTATTGAATGTTAAATGACTTCTTGTAGGGATGCATAAATCCTCACATAAACTGGTATATGATGTTACAGTCTCTGTGAGCTCATTCAGATCGTTGGTGGCAGCTTAAAAACACTCCAAGCAGTGAGGTCGAAACAAGCCTGTCATGACCGCTCTGTTTCGATGGTTCATCTGCAGGTTTAGCAGTTTTTGCCTGTAAGTTGGTATAAGATGAAGCAGGCAGTGATCAGAATGTCTTAAAGCTGCTCTGGGGACGGAGCGATATCCATCCTTAATTGTGGTGTGACAGTGATCTTAACTGTGGTGTTACTGTCTCTGGTGGGACATGTACAGTAACACGCTGTCTGTATTTTGGTAGCTCATTGGAGAGATTTGCTTTGTTAAAGTCCCCGACAATGATAGTAACAGAGTCTAGGTGTTGTTGCTCAATTTCTGAGATAAGATCAGCAAATTTCTATAAAGCTGAGCTCACGTGCTCTTGCGGATCAATGTAAACATTCATGAGAATGAACAAGCAAAAATTCTGTGGCGAGTAGAATGGCTTACAGTGCTTCTAGATCTGGACAGCACATTTTCTTTAACACTGTAATGTCTTCACACTACCTTTTTGTATGAATTCAGAAGACTTGAAATCCTCCTATATGCAATACATTTATATAAAACTGTAATTAATTTGCATTAGTTACTGTTCTTAATTAAATGTTATTACTACATTTATTTGCCCGTTTCATATTTTACAGTATATTCTTAAGAATTGGTTAGGTTTCAGGTAGGTGAAGAGTTATGAGCTCACATATAAAATAAAATTAACTGTACAAATAAATTAATATTAGTGATTCAAAGACAAAGTGGAGAGACTTAACTAGTAAGTAATTGATCTCATCTTATCAAAAATTTTTTTTTTTTTTTTGAGTTATGAAGAAGAAATACAGATTGGCTCCAGAGTCCATCACTGTTATAGTAAGGTCACAATCTGTTACACAACATTTTGTTAAGATCTCACAACATCCCCAGATATGTAGATTAATGAAGCTTTGCAGCATCAGACACATGCAAAGACACATTAGAGAGTAATGAAGCTTTAGGGAGGGATAGGTCAGGAGTTTAAGGCTGGAATTGCAAAGCTATTGCACTGGGTAAATTAGTCTGTCATGTTAGGTTGAAGCAGACTACAAATATTTCCAAGGGGATATATGCTTATGCTTATAATTTTCTTATCGCAGTTCAGTAATCCTTTTTGTCTTAACTAATGAAGAGAGTTAGGATAAAAGGTAAGGTATAATGACATAAGATTTTTTTTAATGAAATATATTTATATAAATGTAGACTTTTGCTTAAAAAAGTGTGCAAGGACACTGCGTGCTGCTTCTCAGCTACAAACACTCAATTATGGTTTTTCCAAAACATTGGAAAAGACATTGGTCTGGTTTCTGTCAGACTACAGCCACCACTTCATTGATTCCAATAGAGAGTTGCGTAGGCACTGCAATGACTTGAGACTTTTCAAGGATGCACTATTTTCAGATCTAATTAGTGCATTTGGATGTGCTGAAATATGCGTGACTGGGCATTCTCTCTAACCGGATGCAATGACTTCCAAACTAAATACGTCAATTACTGATTTACTCCTCTTGTCCTATAAACAGTGCATTCTATTATTTTAGTAATTTCAACATAGTCAAGCAACAGATGGTAAATTGTGACTTTTAAATTGTATCTGCTGTTTGAAGAAAGTAAAAGACCTATTACTATTGCAAACAGTTAACAAGTGGTGAAACTACCCAAAATCAGCTTTTATGTCAATCATGCTGATAGTGAACAGGTTCCTTTTTTAACCAAAACCTGATCATCAAGCTTTACAATCATCTATAAGAAGAGTGTGTATTTGCTTCAGGCCATGCAATAATTTCCAGCCAACATTTTTGATTGTGTCTTATTATGATTGAGTTATTATGATTAGTCTTGCTTGTTTCACAGAATGAGGAAATAGGCCTGTGATCTGAAATCCATCTGCTGCCTTCCCAGTGCTATTTGCAATGGCATTTATCCTTGTGGAATCTTCTTTAATTATCATGTAGCAAGCACTTGACTGAATTTGATGTCTCCTCTCCTTTGTTTGAAGGTATGCAAATGCATCATGCATCATTTTAAACACAATTATGAAATTTCTTTAGTTATTCAATTTATAGGGCGATTATGTAAACATGCGTCACTGATTTATGAAAGAGATCCACACTAATTAAATCATCACCGACACAAGTAGGGGAACTCTTATTGAAATATGTTTCATAATCATGTTGCAATAGCTTAATGTCTCAACAAAAAAATGCCACCAATCAAAAGAAGTGTGCTTAACACTGATTTTGACTGAACTTGAAAATAATTTCTCATCATTAATGTGGTACTGTGGCAATCATTTAAATAAATAAATAAATAATGCAGAAAAACAGAGGCGTCATTCTAAACCCAACACAATTTGGAAGATGAATCTGCTAACAACTAAACACAAAATAAAGAAATCAATAAATCTTTAATGTTAGATGGGTTCTACATCTGGTCCGGTTAATTCCCAGCCAATCAAAAAAGAGGCCTACAATTCTATTCTGACCTGTGTCAATAGCTTCTGCTTCATCCCAGTCTCTTTCTCTGTCTGTCCAAATGTCCTTGCTCCCCTCCGATGAAGCAGTAGCAATATCATTATATGTCAATGGACCAGAAACCCTTGCCAGTCTGTAATCCTTAGTAACCTGCATAAGATCATAAACAAATGAAGAATAAATGTAAAATAGAAAATATAGAGATAAATAAATCAAATAAATAAATCCATAAAACTTGTCCACATTGACATATAATTGCAACACGATGTCACACAGTAAATTACTAGGGATTATTGACTGTTTGGGGTTCGAGTTATATTTCTGGGGTGGCTCCTTTTTTTTTTTTTTTTTAAATAGCTGAGCAGACAGAATCATGCAAGCATCTAATTTGCGCACACTTTAGTTTACGGATCCACATCAACCCTGGTCCAGTCTATAACATACAGTTTTATTGGCAATGGTTGAGGATTTAGAAAAGCTTATAAAAGAGGTTATAAAGTGAAGCAATTATTCAGATATTTAAAAGTAGGTGATTTGAAGAAAACACTTAAGATAGACACTTAATTGCATCATGAGCGCACAATAATGGGCAGAAAGCGTTGTTTAAAAAAATAAATGGAACAAAGAATAAATTAAAGAGATGGCCACTGCAAGGTTGCCAAAGATCTAAAAAAAATGTCTGGTATAGAATTCTGGAAAAAGCATTTGTAATATTTTGCCACTGCCAAGGTGCAAGTTGCTCTGAAATAATTTTGCTTTTTAGGTAATTTTTCCATGTCTGATAATTATTTGGATAATATAAAAAAAGAGTAATACATTATGATTTAGCCTCCTTAGAGACCATCAGAATGAAAAAGTGCATACTATTCTTACTTTGGATTAAAAGAAAAAAGTAATTGGTGGAATATACTGTAGTGTTCTAAATGTCTGTCAAGACACACTTCAAGGCATGTCACGATGTAAAAGCTCATCCAGAAGTAAGATTAGATACCTTTTTTTAGAGAAAATACTTTTCGCTATGCAGTGCAATGAGCTCATAAAAACAAAATCAATCAATCAATCAATCAATCAATCAATCAATCAATCAATCAATCAATCAATCAATCAATCAAACAAACAAACAACAACTAAATATTTTATCCAAGATAAGAAGAGCTGAATATTCATTCAGTACTGAAAAGTTGTCAGTAAAATAACTTTTTGAAGTATCACATTTTAACTTACCAATATGCTAACTGCAATATTGCAATTGAACTCACAAGTAAAACTATAGAAGTTGCTGTCTATGTAGTGTGGTTCCATGTCAGTTAGAATGCTACCTTAAAAGGTAGACAGTAGACATCAGCTCAATATGTGCTTATTTGAAAATGTGAGATTCTAAATTGTAAAGCCTGCTTCATCAAGGGCACTGTACACACCCCAAGCACAAAGAAAATCTGTTGTTAAGTTAAGTAGGCGGGGGGACCAATTTTGATTTCATGAGGGCACACCTATAACTGTGTGTACTGGAGCTCGACTAAATCGGGGCTCGCGTCTGCTGCGGGATCCTTAAAGTAGAGTGTGGCAGTGTCCTCTCCCTGCTCTGTCTTCCGCGCCCTGAGCTCGGTCACCTCTTTGGGCTGCTCTTGCCGGCAGCGATTGCTGTTCCACCACATTTCCAGGGCGGCCACCAGACAGGCCAACAGGAGCCCCGCTGCTAGGATGCAGAAAACGCCGGCGAAGCTATGGAGCTTGAGAGACCGACCATCAGGTTGGGCACTACTGTGGCTGTTGAGGTCACAGCGGCCAGTGCGAGGCCACCACTTCTGTTTCAACACATCCAGGTCTCCTTTCTCCTGCAACTCCAGAATCCTGTAAAAGATGACATGAAATGTACTTATTTTATGTGTTTAAGTTTTACATATGGTTGCTTCCTTTATATATATATATATATATATATATATATTTTTATATATATTAATGCAGCATGTGCATGTTAACCAATCAGTAAACTTATAGGTGTGTGTATTTGTGATGATTTTAATTATTATTTACCCAGAACAACCAATACAATTTTACAGAAAAAAATTAATAAAAAATCTCAGTTACATATCCCTCGTTCCCTGAAGGAGGGAATTAAGACATCATGTCAGAGACTGACGAATTGGGGATGTCAATTCATTGGTCACCAACATTTGCGTCGAAAGTGACTGGCTGAAAGGAAAGGCCTCAGTTTTGTATGTCCACGTTATATTTACCACGTTAAATTGGAGCAAGCACCAAACTATCCATAACATCAATGAAGGGCTCCTCCACAAGTAATACAGGTGTTTCAGTCTCTTGAATGTAAAATGTCACATGTGGAGTCATGCAAGGGGGCTGCCAAAAGATGAGAGTGGTAGAGAGAACAGATAATGATGGGCCACAAAGCAAAATCTTAAGATGAATTCTTCAAATAAGAAGAGATGAAATTATGGTTCACTGTGTAATAACCTGCAAGCTCCCTCCAATACCTTAGAATGCATGTTCCCAATTTCCCAAGGCTTTTTTTCTTTTGTCTTTTGTTTGGATATGAATCTGTTAAATGTTTGCTGCAACTGTTTGTAGTTTTTTGAGTTTTAATTTCTGTTTTGTTGCCCATAATTGTGCCCCCAGGTGTCCTAAACGCTGTGGTGTGTTCAAAGTCCACTAATATAGTCCAATTAAAAGAGTGAATAAAAACGAGTGTGAGAATTTGGACACTGAGTGTGCTGCAAGGGCGGAAGGGCCGCTGCAATTGCATAGTTTTTGCTTGCTGTTTAATAACCATTAGAAAACTTTGCAAACTGGCACCTCCACTAATAATTAAAATATTTATCTTGAACTCTGTCATGGAAACAAGCACATATAAACCTCTATTTAAAAAATGAATAGTCAATGACAATTACAAATGCAATGTATACCTTATATTATGCTGTACAGTTGCTGTTATATAAGCAACTGGACCAGCAATTGGGAAAGTGTGGATAGATGGATGATTCAGCTGTATGTGCCATCGTCTGGCAACACAAAGGAATTGAATTCATCACAACCCTCACAGTGCATTATGGGTATTCTCTAGCTATAGAGTGTACATTTGTTACTGTGTTGCATTATGAAATGGACTGATGGGAATGCACTTGATAATATTCACTAGGGTTTCAGACACCAATACAAATTGCAGTCCCCCTCAAACAGCGTCTTATTTAGTGGTATAGATGGTGTTTTGTGGTCAATAGCTCTGTGACACTTGACAAAAACAATGACATAGTAAATGTTCAAACTTAAGAAAAAACAAATTTTATGTTGAGTATTGCTGGTGGTTGGGTCATGCTAATATATTCTTCATAGATCAATACAAAGTGAGTGAGAAGCCAACCAAAGATCATTACCCAGCTTAACAAAATCCAAAGGCAATGCAATTAATCTTAATTGGTTACAAGTGATTATATAGTGCTTTAAACAGCCTGCTGGCATTTGTTACATTCACAAAGGGATCAATTTGTAATGCATGTAAAACTAAACCCACGAAGCAACTGGTAATTTCAAATGAAAGCTTTGTGGGTAATGAAGAATATCTGCGAATTGTGGAAGATTCAAAGTTGCTGTGACATTGTGAGACATTTATCTGGTAACTGGGGCAGGTTATTTAAAAACTTTTGAAAAATGTCTGCAGAATCTTGAAATGGTTTTGCATGCTATTACTCATACTTACATACATTATCATTCACTTTTGTATGACAGAGGGGTTTTTGCAGTAGCTAGAGTACAAATCTTCACCATGCAGCTCATTAAATCCCCCAAAGCATGGTCAACTTAAAATGATTATGACAATAGCTTTTGCGTGAACAACAAATAGTCCTTTAACCAGCTGCAAGTTGTTTTTTAAAAGGTGAAACACATGTTTTAGCTGGGAGACAAAGAATACACACTTTTGGGAGATGAGGTCTCGGTAAGGACTCCCATGCTGCATAGCGATGCCATAGCCTTTGCTGCTCATGCTGTTGCCAGCTACAGTAATGGTGCAGTCATCATCCGTCAGTGCTGCATACTCCACCACGGCCATGTCCCACAAAAATGCGTAAGGTCCTTTTTTGGCCTGGAAGAAAAAAATACATTCAAGGTTTAATGTCTTTGTGTGCTGGGATTGCAATATAAAGTTCATATAATAAACAATTAATATATTAATGTTAATGGGTTGTAGCAATCTAGTCTGCCACTTTAAATGCTTGAACTAGATTGTTGAGTGGGTTCTGATTAGCTGTGAATATTTTTGACCTATTTTTGAATATTCTAATGATATAATTTCTTTGTCATATTATCAAAATAACCGTGTTGTCGACACCCCGGTTCTCATAGAGTTAAAACAATTATCAAACTGACTGGTAGCAGTAAAATGGATCATTATTTATCCTCTAACATTATTATTGTTTAAGTGTTTTGTCATTGTCATCACACTTTGGAGGCTAATCTTGACTAATCTATTGAGCTCTTTCTCGTTAAAAGGAGCTTCATTGATCTACAACTGCCTTCATTGGCCGATTCAAAGGATTTCACCTGAACTCATTATGCACTCTCTAAAAGTTTCTTAATCAAACTCCTCTAGTCTTCCTCTTTGATCTTTTCAAAGTTGTTTCTTTGATTTTCTCAAGAACTGACACTGAATGTCCATTGTTCATTTCAAAAGGGTGTACATTAAGAACGTTTATAAGATGGCTTGAAAAAGATGGCCTCTCGTATAGACAATCTGTCATTAATTCTTAATGTTAACACCTGTAACTAAATGGAAAATATTTTGCCTGCAGTCTACAAGGTAATAGGCAGCCCAATGAAAATATAAAACAAAATGCACAAGTTAAAACAGTAATTATTAAAGACAAAAATAACCTGTAATTAAATCAGCAAAGCTTTTTAACCAATTTCAGTACAGAACACAGAAAAAACATCTGTCTATATTAGCATTTACAGTGTCATTAACTAACATGCAGCTATGAAAATAAATCTACATTTTGATCTTTGATTTAAAAAAAATCACAAAATTGTGACCCATAATTGAATTAAAACTACTGAAAGTGTGGGAACATCTTATTTAGTTGGTCACAGTCATTGGCAATTATTGCAACATTCTTTTCAAGATTGCAGCCCTGAGTTCTTCCTGTAATGCATAAAGAGTTTGGAGATGACCTGATAAGAGATCAGAGACCATTCCTTAACGCAGAAGCTCTCCAGATCCTTCAAAATACCAGCTCTATTTTGGTGCTTTTCCTCTTTATTTCACCTCAATCATTTTCTAAAGGGTTCAGGTCTGGAACAGCCATGACAGAAGCTTCATTTTGTGTTCAATGACCCATTTTGAGTTGATTTTAATGTTTGTTTTGGATTATTGTCCCAATGAAATGAAACCATGGCCCATTATAAAAACGCCAACTTATTTTTTATTTATTTTCTATCTGGTGGTATTTGAGAGAATCCATGATGCCATGCATCTGAATGTGATGTTTATGACCTCAGGCAGAAAAATAGACCAACAACATTGAAGATCCAGCAGTATATCTACATGGGCTGCTTTTTATTCATGTTTGTACTAAACCCATCTGGTGGGTTTGCTGTCAAAAAGCTTTTTTTTTTTTAGCTTCATATGACCATAGTGTCATTTGAAGTTCTAGTTGTGTCTGACAACTGAATATGCTGATTTTGTTTTTGGATGAGCAAGGAGATTTTTTCTTGAAACTCTCCTGAACAATACATAGTGATGAAAAGCTGTTTAATATTTTTCAAGACTCAATTAATGTCTGCAATTCTCCAGTTGTGGTCCTTGGAGAGTCTCCGTCCTCTCAAACTCTCTTTCTCACTGTGCATTAGGATAGTATATACACACATCCTCATCCAGGTAGATCTGAAACATCTTTAGTTTATTAGAAGCTCAACAATCTTGTTCTGCCCAACAGAACTTTATTGTTTGGTTTTACTCCTTGTTAAGGGAATTTGACCTTTGTGTTCATCATATTTATAATCTTGTGGAACAGGAAGACATACAATAGCTGGACAATTTCATGTTCATAATCACCCTGTTATGCTACAAAATGTAAATATTGAATGGCAATATAATTATTTTATTGAAGAAAACTTTTATTTTATAATGAGACTTCCCTTCCTTTTTCAATTGTTTCACTTTAATGAAAATGTTTGTGAATTTTTTTGAATGAAAGATCAAAAGGATAAACAATGCATTTGCTTATCTAATTTTAACAGCTGCCTTTGCTTATATTTACCAAAGATGCAAATATTAGTGGAGACCACTGTCCTTCGTTTTAGTGTCTGTATACTGAGATATGTAATTGGTTGTTGAAAAAAAAAAATCATGGACCTAGCAATCAGTACTACCAACAGTAGCAACTCATTTGTGTGTTAGTCCCGCTGAAGCAATCTACTGGCAGAGGCTTATGCTTACTTTATAAAAAAAAATTCCCCTCCTCAATGAATGGCTATATCTGAAAATTACCTGTAGCGCAAATGTAAACCACCAAATTTAAAAAAAAATTCATGAATTATTGTGCTTTTAATAACTTTTTCCAAATTAAGTGCATCATGCAGTTTAGAAAACAGTAGGCTGCATTTTGTGGCAACATTGACCTTGTACAAACCAGTAAATGGTAAATAAGTGGTTAATAAACTGTCTAGATGTCACCGAGGGTTGCAGGAGCAATTAGGATTTGAGGTATGATTTAATCACAGTGGTGTATTTATTGAAACAAAACTCAAAAACACATAAGAGAACAGGAAAGAACTAATAACAAGGACCAGAATTAGCCCATAATTATGTCCTGAATATACTATTGCCTATGCCCAAGGACAGGCCATCCCGCTTGATGAGTGGAATTTCACTCCAATAGAGAACAATAAACCCTGCGATTGTCACGTTTGGAGCTGGTGCGTGCAGCACAAAGAACGGAAAAAACGGAGGACACGAGCAAATAGAAGGAAAAGCAA
>JAUMHR010000062.1:5302213-5314166 GCA_032361145.1 Enteromius fasciolatus | reverse complement strand
GATTGGCGTTTTCTCAATCTTAGAGCAAATCAGGGCTCCTGAAGTACATGACCCAATCTGTCGTTCCGACATAACGTGATGGAGGGAACGGGGGTTACATATGTAACCTAGACGTTCTTAATGCACATTCTACTTAATATAGAGTAAGAAATATTTTAAGTAGGGTACAACAGGGCTAAAGGTGACAATTTTCTGTTTTGTTTAAGATAATGAAACAGTTAAGTAACAAAATAATATGTAAAATTATAGTAGTTGGGTTAAAATGTACCCAGGTTGTTACGGCTAAAAGGCACAGTAATTAACAGGATAATTAATAGATGGCTAACTTTTCCATTTGTTGACGTAACATTGTTAGATTCAGATGGTACATTTCATGTGTCCATATTAGAGATTATCACCATGCTTAGAATGAAACCATCATATTTAAATACATGACATTAATTAAAATAAATAAATAAATAAATTATACATATGTTATTTGTTATTACTACAGTAAATATTTATTCAATTATTATTTGATCTCCTTCAATGCAATTTTTCTGCAATTATACATAAATAGCACATTTTTTAAAGTGGGCCTTTAGCCACGTTGTACCCTATTTGTCAACTTATTCTACTAACCCTAATGCTCTAATGATAGTTAGTTGATATATATTTGAAAACTTACTAACTTAAGTTTTTAAAAGAAAAATTATAAAGTAGAATAAAGTGTAATTCAACTTTTCTATTTTGAATTTGAAACAAAACAAAAAAGGAAACAAATAATATATGTACAAAATCTCCAGGTTACGTATGTAACCATGGTTACATGTAACCTGGAGACATTCCTTTTCGGGAACTCTAACTGTGTCCGGAAACGCTATGGGAACGAGAGGCCCACGTCACCAGAGTTCCAAGTCCCTGCCCTGTGTCTATGTCTCAAAATACACCACTAGGATGAGAAGACTGATGACCCTGGGGTCACACGAGTGTCCAGACCGTAGAACTTGATGAAGGTAGAGGGGGTGAACTATCCCACAGCATTGCAGATGTCCGAGACTGGGACACTTGCCAAATAGGCCTTTGAGGCTGCCATACCCCTTGTGGCGTGTGCTCTGAGGGGAGATCAGAGGACCTATAGCAAGTCGTGATTGTCTCGACAATCCAACGACTGATGGTCTGCTTAGTAGCAGGCTGACCTCTCTTAGGTGGACCAACGCACACAAGCAACTGACTTTCTCCACAAGGCTGCCTTGTGAACATACGTGTCCAGTGCTCACACAGGACACATACAATTCAACTTCTCCTGGTCAGCACCCCGAAAGAGAGGAGGATGAAGCGCCTGTAGCTCGATCGGTAGCAAGTACGCTGTCTTGAGGGTAAGATGGCGATCAGAGATCTTCTCTATGGGCTCGAAGGGCGGTCTGCACAGAGCCTGCACCACAGCCAGGTCTCACGTGGGGACACGAGAACGTACTGACGGTCTCAACCTTAACGCACCGTGGAGGAAGCGTACTACTATGGGGTGTTTACCAACTGTTTTTTTACCAGCTAAATGGTGAGTGGTACACGACAAGGCTGCCACATGCACCTTCAGCGTGGCGTGGGTTACCCCTGCAGAGAATCGAGCCTGCAGATAATGAAGATGGCAAACTCAAGATGCACCATGAAGTGAAGAACTTCCACCTTCTTCCACTTCGTTGAGGGAGCTCTAGATTTGAAGACAGTCTCTACCACATCGTCAGGGAGACCCAAAGCTATGAGTTGTGACTTTCCGGAACCAAAGCAAACCAATCCTGGTCTGACATCACCTGCCCTGACGTCATGCCCTTCCACTGGACAGATTCTACAGCAGATTCAGAGCGTGTCACGCAGGAGGCGTTCCCATAGCATTTCCGGACACAGTTTGAGTTTCCGAAAAAGCGACTGATGTTCAACAAGGTCTTTCTCATGAATAATTGCAGAGAAACTGATGAAGCAGATGTGTATTAAGCCCATTTACCCTGGTTGTGTCAGAGTTCACAGAAACATTAACTCAATGATAATTCCTTCCTCATACATTTGTCCTGCTTCTGGAAGTACTTTAGAAATAAAACTGGATTTACCCCTACTGTTGGTGTTCCAGAGTCAACAGTAGTATTCTTATAAAGTATATGTATTTTTTCTGCTTTTGACCTGACACAACACAAAGCTCCCGTGTAGACAACAGGGTACTGAGTCACCCCAGAAGAAATCACTTGAAACTTTCCATCCTTCTTTCACTTCCAAAGAGTTTCTTGTTTAGCCAGAAAATGTATTTGCCTCTGCTTTCCATGACATATGTCATATTAACAGCATGGCTCACTGTTTGTCTCCATAGCAGGGTGGAAATGCAGTTGGCTACATTAATCTCTTCTTGGGCGGCACTGCTTAGAAGACTAAAGCTGGTGCTCTAATAATGAACAACAACAGGACTGAGTACACTTGACGTACCATTAGCTGTCCTTTCCTTTCATTATAGCTAATAAATGTGCTTTGTATGAGGGGGAGCCGGTTCTGCTAGGGCCCGTGTGTGTGCGTGTGGGCAGGGAGTAAATGGTTGTGGTACTGTGAATCCTAATGGCTATAATGTGATACAGTGGGTTCATAATTCAGGTTGGGATGCAGGGTGATTAAATCTTCATTACCAGCAGACTGTTTTCTCTCCTGTAATTTATATTACTCTTTCTTTTAAATGATGGATGGAACCAAGCAGTTTATGGCTTCAAAAACAAAGCATGAGAATCAGCAAATCCAGCTAAGAAGAGAAAAGAGGATAGGATCTGTAATAAAAATTACTTCTGATTGTTCTAGAAAAAGCATAACAAAAGTTGGGGAAAATATCAAATAAAAAATCAAATCAAATTTATTTATATAGCACCTTTAAAAACAACTAATGTTGACCAAAGTGCTGTACAACAACAACATTTAAAAGGCAATACACATACAAAACAAGAGACACAAGTTTCTAGGCGTGATAGAAGAATCCAACTACAGTATAGGCTAAATAATCTCTTGTAGTATATACTGTTTGGACTTGAATCAACAGTGTGTAGGGAACATGACATAAAGGCACTGGACATGAAGTTCACATTATAGCACGTTTGGCTTGTCAAGCATGTCGAAGCTTGACTCCTCACTGCTGTTTTACTCTTGCCTCTCGGCTGTTTGACACAGGGGTGAGGTGTAAAAATGGCAGTCTGGGTACACAATCTGCACAGATGACATAAAGTCAAACTGTTCTCATTGGCAAGTCTTTTAAAAAAGCAAATTGCCAACAAAGAACTTAATTTAATTATTTTTTTTTTTTTTTATACCAAAGGTGAATACTAAAAAAAAAAAAAAAAAAAAAAAAATCATGACAAAAGGCTGCTTTTTTACCAGGTACTAAAAATTAACCTGAACTATTGAACTCACTCGCTTTATGTCTTTTCCAAACGTCTCGCTGAAGCTGGTCCCCAAAATCTCAAACTGAACATGGGAATTTGATCCATTGTCCATGAAGTCCATAATTCCGGTGAGACCAGTTATACGGCCCTGCGGGAACACAACTGTCTGAATCAATACACAATAAAGTGACACAGTAAAAAGAACTGAGCCAGATCAAAGTGCAGTTTGCTGAACCCTTAAGATATTGAATTTTGCCAATTACAATTTCAAACCTTTAGGCTTCCTTGGACTTGACAACAAGAATGGCCATATGGCCTGGGGACACTGGGAGACAGGCTTGGCTCTTTTGGCATTATCACCATTTTCCCAATTGGTGCTGCATTTTAAGTGTGGTCATGGATCTAGGACAAGTTCTGGTTTTTAGAAATAACTGTATCTGAAGTTGTTAAAAATGAATAAAAAAGAAATAGTGGTGTCAAAATGTACTTACGCAAACGCATGCAATAATTTCCTTCAGATTAACGCATTAAGAATATTTAACGCAATTAATGCAGGGGTGGGGCTAGGGTCGACCACCCCACTTAAAGCTGCCTTAATGTGCAAGCATGTAATATATTTTATATAAGTGACATTTATGTATCTGAAATGGTTTTCAAAACTGTCATGGAGCAGCCCAGCGCTGTCTCACTCATCCAAACACACCCGATTTAACTCGTCAGATCATTAATAAAGACTTTAAGATCTGAAGTGGATCAGAAAAGGTAAAACAAAAAGTTGAGAGTAAATAAGATTTTGTGTCTGAACCACTTCAGCAGCAGCAGCTGTTGAAGAAATAACAGCCAAAATAACCTATAACCAGCTGCTGTGATGTCTATTAATCAAAGGACAAAGAAAAAATAGGGGAAAAGAACATTTATAGCTTTAAGGATTCATCTATATTTAATTTAAAATGTGTCTAATAACTTCAGTTGCTGCATGTTTCTGCTGAAGGGCATTTATTATAATGGGTTTATGTAAAAATTGTTTTAAGTTTACTTAAATTAGAAGTTTTTAAGTCTAAATGTTAAAATTGATAGTATCAATTATATCAGTATTGGCATTATAATGATTTTATGTGAAAAAGTTCACTTAAACTAGTCATGATGGTGATCATGACAACACTTTTTTATTGTTTATTTGTTGTAACAAGACAAGAAAAACGGAAGAAAATGGGTTTAGTGCAAAACAACAGAAACAATATTGACATTAACATGGCTGCATTGATCTTTTTCACTTTGTGAATTTTAAAAATAGTGATGCATAATTCAAAATCAATGACTTTCTGTCAGTTTGACATATAAAATATATCATAAAATATCTTGTATGTTGTGTTTTCTTCACACAGTAAATGATGACAAGGAATAGAAAATGCGAGGTAAAGCACCTCTATGGAAACAGACAGGCAGAGACAAGATTGAGGATTTGGGAAGAGAAAGAGGAGATTCAAGAAGCAGTGCAATGGAATAATTTGAATTAACTGCTCAGGCAAATTAGACTCTTAAAATACCAATTTTATCGGGACATCACAACAAACACTATAGAGATGTCATGTTCTAGTATGTATGTACTGTATGCATTTATTTATTAATTTAACACATTAATGAACTTTACTGAATTCAAAATAAAACATCTACTTTGAATTCAGTAAAGGGTGACCTTGTGAAATATCAGTCTTCCTTTGGCCACATGTCTTTTCATCATACAAATTCAAAGGTCAGAGTTCACCAGCAATAAAGTTTTACACAATGTAATACACAAAGCATTTTATGAAGATTCTATTAATTCAAAATAATAACTGTGATATGTGAAATAATCATAATATTATCATGAAGTCCTGATTGGCATGAATTAATCAGTAATATCAATAGAAAAACCGGTCAACAAATAGCTATTTAACAAGCAGATTTTAATGCAACCTATAAACAGATCTTAATATTGTTAACAAAAGCTTTTAAAAAAGTTAATTAAAATATGAAAAAAACATGATGAAAACCTAAACATATGGCCTTTGCAGCAAAGTCGCTTTAAAACTTTAAAAGCATCAACCATGAAAGGTTTACAGCTTTGACTTCAGATCAAGCAATCTGACTGTACAGGGGCGGTGGAAGGTTCAGAGACAAATCTATCTGTGGAGTGTCCCTCTCAGGGACGATTAGAGGCTTTCTGCAGTTCTGTGTGGCTCATATAACGCTAAGAGGCCGTGAAATTGAGGAACACACACTAGACGGCTTGCTGCCCCTGAGAGCTCACGGAGACATGAGCTCGTAAGATGACACATCAGCTGCTGGGGTCACCACACCAACTATTGCACAGCTTTCAGTGGCCCAAAGAGAGCTGTGTGTGAGGGCAATCGGTTTGACCACTGTGCTGGTGTTCAAGAGAAATGTGATTGCTGCAGTGAGAGGGGAAGGCAGCAAACAACCTAGATGAAAGCAATTTGCATTTCAAAAAGCCATATGTCTGGGACCTGATGTAAAGCAAAGGAAACTATCATCTTGTCACAGTTGCTTTCATTCAGCTACTCTCCATCTTGCCACTTCTGGTCTTGCGTGCTAAATGTGATATACCACCAACAGTGTGACAGGCAGTTCAGAAAAAAAATCTGAACATCAAACAAATCGTACCTTTTGGATCGTCTCCAGCATGGACCAGCCTCCATTCCACGGCTTGGTTGACTTCCTGATGCAATTGAGGCTGGCCATACTGTGCCATTTCCGATCTTCTAATTTCCGGTAGAATGCATTGGCCAGCATCAACACGCTATCATAAAGGTATAAATTGGAAACCTGAAATAAAAAAACAAACAACAACAAAAAAAAAACAGTGATGCAATAATATTTTTTCTAAAGCCCAAATAATGCTTTCACTTAGCTGAAACTATATAAAATTAAAATAAAGTTTTTATTAATAAATTATTTAATCATAATCAAGTGCATTTGCATTGCAAGTATTTATATAAACTCTTTATTAATAGAATTACAAGTCAAATTATGGAAAATATGTTTTTTTTTTATTTAATCTAAAATATTACATATTATTTAAGTCAAAATTGTTCTTCTGACTTCTTTCAAAATTGTTCTGACATTGCAGAATGTCACTTTGGACCATAGAACATTTTTCAACTAGCATATTAGCAATTTATTGTTGAAGAACATTAGTTTTAAAGTATTCTGTGATCTTTTGACACACTCTTTTACAGATTAGAGAGCTTTTGCCCATTTTTGGTGAGAGACTCTGCCTCCCCCTTGTGCCAACTTTTCTGAGACCTGTATGCATCAAATTTGAAGCTCATTTAGTGGAGAAAAGTGAAAAATTTATCAGTTTAAGAATTTGCTGTTCCCCTTCAGTCGAGTCAATCCGACGTTACATATGCATCGCCTTTGAGCTTTTAAGAAAAGGCCAATGAACATTCAGGTGCACCTCGTCACTATGTGAGTATAAGAGAGCACAGATGCAGTGCACCTTCAGACTTTTGCTTTGGAGCCTCGCCGTTCCTGAGCTGCTGATCTGGACATCTCATTCGAGTTGTAAGGAGAAAGAAAAACTAAAAAGAGTTCCTTTAAGTTGACAGCAGAAGGTATCTGGGTGTCTGGGTGTCAGTGGATCCCGCAGGCTGGTGGCCTTTTTAAAGGCCTGAGCAATACCAGCTTTTTGCACTACCAGAGAGAGACCTACTGAGTGCATGGAGTTGCCACGGCAATCCGGGAAAAAAAAGAACAATTTCACAGTGTTGGAAAGATGTTCTCCAGAATGTCGATCCGACCTTGTGCTTGTCAGTTTGGAAGTTTCCTCACTTCTTCAGACGGATATAATACGCTCCTCCGAGCCGCTGAGGGGATTGGATTGGAGGGACCACATGTGCCCCCATCCGATCCTTCAGGGCTGGATGATTGGTTCCTGGGGTCCAGGTCAGCGGCCCAGCTGCATTCCCCCTCAGGGCCTTTCTTCCCGGAGGTGCATGAGGAGCTAGCAAGACCCTTGTACTCATCACACCTGCATCCTGGGTCCTCTCCCCTCACCACCCTCGATGCCGGTGCAGCCAGAATGGTACAGCTGCACGAGGGTGGTCCTGATCAAGGAGTGATGCAGGAACTCCGCGACCAACTTTGCCCTCCGGCCGTCAAAGGTTACCACACGTTCCCTTGGTCAGGTGATGTCCACGGTTGTGGTACAATGGCGGGATCTATGGCGCAGATGGTAGACGTTGACAAAGCTCGCATTCTTGACGCTCCCATTTCCCAGGTCTGCCTATTCAGCGACACTGTCGAGGATTTTGGCCCAGGAGTTCTTGGCAGTCCAGAGACGGGCTGAGGCGATGTCTCACATCTCACATCACTCTACCAGCAGGTCCCTGGGTGCCCAGCCTCCACCTGCTCGTCACCGAGGAGACAATAAAACACAGAGAACGTCTAGGTTACATAGGTAACCCACGTTCCCTGAAGGAGGGAACTGAGATGTTACACCCTGGAGAATGGCGGCTCCACCCCCAGGTAGTCCAGGTGATTTGGAGCTACTTTGGCGAGGCCAAAATTGACCTTGTTGTCTCCCCCGAGTCCTCCCACTGCCAGCTGCATTACTTCCTCTCTGAGGCCCCCAGGGAGAGCTGTGCCCTTTAGGACTGAGAACCCACTCCACATGGAGTGTTGCTTTCTCCTATGCATTGGCTCACGCCGCCTCTCTAGCAAATATCTGTAGGTCTGGAGGCTGTGCCATTCCCATGGGATCCGTGCACTCTCTCAGAAGTTCCCCAGAAAGGCAAACCTGAGTCCTCCTGCCCCGTAGTCATAACTAGATGGGGAATAGCTCCTGACTGTTTTTCTACTGGGTCTCCTTTGCCCAGTAGATTGTGGCTACAAAATCTCAATATTTCACGGTCAACCAAGGTTGTGTTTCCCTTCATATATCCATAACTTTATTGATATATTGAATTATCCAAAGTTCCACATGTACAAGTGCAAGTATTGCCCTTCGACTGAAGGGGAACATAGCAAATTCTTAAACTGAAAAATTTACACTTTTATCCACTAAATGAGTTTAAAATTTGATGCCTCCTACAGGTTTCAGAAAAGTTGGCACAGGCGCAACAAAGGGCTAAAAAAATGACATTTTGAAAAGATTCAGTTGGGAGAACATAATTTACTGTATTAGCTATAAAAGGGATGTCTTAGAGAGACAGAGTCTCTCAGCAATAATGGGCAAAGGTTCTATAATCTGTGAAAGAGTGTGTAAAAAGATTGTGAAATACTTTAAAAAAAAAATGTTCAACAATAAATTGTAAAGGCATCGCAAATCTCAACAACTGCAGCGCGCAGCATTATCAAAAGATTCTGAGAAACTGGAGAAATCTCTGCGCATAAAGGACAAGGCCAAAGACCTTTCTCGATTGGCCTCTCATGCAAGTTTCTATATGTAACGTCTCAGTTCCCTCCTTCAGGAAACGAGGGTTACCTACTTAAACTAACTTTTAGTTTTCATTTTATTGAAATTTAAAAAAAAAAAATCCAGAATTTGGGCTGTTTTTACTGTGGCATATTGTTTACAAACAGATTTATTAACATATTTCTATGGTTGAAACACATTATAAGCAATAATACATAATACATTTCAACAAGTTGTTTTGATCAGTTCAGTGAACTTGATTTCTCCACGTACAGTACAGCATGGTCAACATTCCAATCAACCAATCAGAAGTGAGGGATAACTTTCAGGAAATGTCAGTTTTCCTGACTTTCAGTCAGGGTTAGGTGCTTCTACTTCAATAGTTATCATTTCCCTGTCATTTTAGGAATACATTATGGGCAGAGTTTAAGTCTATACTGATCAATGTTGATCCACGATAAACAAAATATGTTATTAAAGGTGTTAATGAAATTATATTTGTAAACATTTTTTTAAATTAAACTGTAAACTGTATGTAAGACATAATTTGTCTTAAACAGTGTACATATTCAGAAATGACCTTCAAAATGTTATTCAAGTTATGAGCTGTATGCTCCAATGATACATCCAGCACACTGTCTGCTGAATGTGCATCAGGAAGTGTCATCTGTCCATGACCCACCGGATTCAAATCAAACTTTCATGGCTCATTTCTCATCCAAGTATGACATTTGCTGAGTGTTACAACCTGTTAGGTGTCAGTTGTCATTCCAGCTGATGTATAAAACATAGTACCTGTCCCAACTGCACAGACAACCGCTTCCTGATCATAGAATGACAGGCACGCTAGTTGAGCTGACAGGTACTGGAACTGACCATCGACTAAAGCACGTTGGATGTATTAGCAAAAGCTATGTGGGTGACTGTGATTGCTTGTTTCTTGAGTGACAGGGAAAGGCACACAAAGGTGGATGATTGTGTTGACAGTGCAGATTTGCAGATGAAAAGCTGACAGGTTTGTCACTGCTGTGAACTAGTGGTTTGCTTGTCAAGGTGATTAAACATCAAAAAACATTTAACTCTCGTTTCCATTAATAATTGAGGTGTAAGCCCCCAGAGAATGTGCAGTGCAAAGCTCAGCCATCTGTCCCGTACTATGAAACTAGTATTCATGTTGGTTCAAACAGATTTGTGGACGTCACAGCAAAACACTTGGAAACAGTAACTGGGTTTTTGGATAACTATATAGACCGTTTTATTTGGCGTACGTGCCTGGACCAAGGGTAAAATTCAGCTTTGCCTTAACAGAAATAATTTTACAATTTTACCTTTTTTTACTGTATTTTTATTGCATAAATGCAGCCTTGGTGATCATAAGAGACTTCTTTCAAAAATAAACTGATTAAAAAAATATATATTATGAAAGTTTGATATAAGTTCAATAAATAACAGCATCTTAGAGCAGTGGTTTTCAAACCCTGGGTTGCGACAGAGGCAGTGATTGGCAGTAGCGTCACAACTACATTTCTCAGTAGCGTGTTGGTATAGCGTCACTATTTTCACAATCAAATAGCTTTTCAGTAGCAAAGCTATTTTATTGATCAAGTAGCACGGTAGCATCCACACAAGCTAACGTTACATTTCTCAAGCATTTCTGACTCTTAAGCACAAATCAGAAATGCAAATGCTACAGATCACTGATCCTAGATCAGTATATGACACCACCACCATACACAGGCCAATGCAGCAGCCCGCAATAACAATAGTATCTGGCTCCACAGTAGGCGTAAACACATCACCTCCACAGTAGGCGGAAACACGTCACCTCCACCTATAATTTTAATAATAATTTTGGGTAGGTGTAAGGGTAAGGGTTGGGATAAGTTTATATTTTAGGCATACATTTTGGGTAGGGGTAGGTGTAAGGGTAAGGGTTGGGATAAGTTTATATTTTTGGACAGTAATGTTGATCCAGGAAACACGTCACATCCACCTATCATTAAGGGTAAGTTTCATGTCCTTTCCTCCAGAGGCGCAAAAGAAGCAGCGCTAGCTAGTCCCCTGTTCCCTGTATCTATCTGGCTGCGTACTGTGGAGGTCACGTGTTTCTGCTAACTGTGGAGCTCCACAGTGGCTGCAGCCAGACCCTTCTTCGCAATAATGTCAGTGACTTCTTCTTACTGCGGTTGGAAATTAGCTTTTTGGTGTTAGCGCCACCTACTGCACGCATGACATGCTTGGATGAACACTTTTTGGAAAGATGGCAGAGGAAGGAGAGGAATTGATTCCCGAGGGGGGAGTAACCGTGGCCATACCTCGAGAAATTCATGATGCTGACTGAGACAACGGCCTCTTTTTGCCATGTTGGTACTGTTTAGAGTAGTTTATAATAATGTTGTTTGTCATGGGGTTTGAGCTGCACTGAGTTACACATATGCATGCATTCAAATCACAATACACACACACTCTCGACACTCTCTTTGTTATTTGTTATTATGTTGGTTTCTGTTGCCAAATTGGTTTGGTACAATTTTGAAATAAATAATTGCACAATTATGCATGCTTATCTGTTTGAATAGCCAAGTTTCCATCCAGTTTTTACGCTGTTTTGTTATCGACAAAGAGAATTTGCGGGCAAAAAAAAAGTGCAAAATTTGCGGTCTCCAGCCTGTTTCCGTCCAACTGGCCTTATATCGATAAAATGGTATGCGTGATGATGTCATCCTTAAAAAAACGTAATGTCATTATTAATGTCCTTAAATGCATGTCCTTATTAGTTCATTGATTCCCACGTGTGTTTCCCCAGCTGTATCTAGTTTCATTCATTAGTTCCAGTGTTTATATGCCTGTCCTTTTGAGTTCTCCCTTGTGTTATATTGTGCGTGCTACTTTATCCCCAGCGTTTTGTCATTAAAAGACATTGATTTATATTTCTTCTCCTGCGTCTCTCTTCTCCGCACGGCAAGACGTTACACGCAGTAACGCAGTAACGATATATAATATCCTGGACAAAATTAAGCCTAATAAATTTTTACTTTTAAAGTATTAAAAGGAAACATCAAATTAAGATATTTTGTTTGAGAGGTAACTCATCCTTTTACCATATATACAATTTTAGATGCAATAATATGAATATGATTCAATGCGC
>JAUMHR010000062.1:5241043-5261887 GCA_032361145.1 Enteromius fasciolatus | reverse complement strand
ATGGTATATAACACTTACTTGTGTGACCAAAATCAACAGAGCTATATTAGTGTCTTTTACACTGATAAGAAAAAAAAAGACCCAAATCACGCCGGCGTGACGGCCGACTTCAGAGGGTTAAAGCAATCTATATTACAAACTTTCCATTAAGATCCTAAAGAATCATATTTTGCATGACCCCTTTAAGAACTTGAACCTATATTTTTAAAAGCGTGAAAGAAAAGCTTGTACGGCAATTCAATGTAATAAGCTTGCTTGGTAACTCACCTGGTATAGAATTGGTGTGGTGTGCATGGCTACGACTTGAGCCACACTATACAAGACGCAAGCTAGCAAGCATGTTTGTTTTAAGAGGTTTTAAGATGAAATTTTGTGTAGGTGGTAAGTTTCTTTATACAATGTTAATGTTTCACAAATAAGAAAACATTAATTGAGAAAACAAAAAGGAAAAGTGAAACAACAACATCCCTGAGCTAGAGCTGGTGAAACAAAGGCATCCTGTAGAATCAGTATTTTCAGTTTTAGTAACAAACCCAGCACAACTCACTGTGTTTCATGTCTGAAAGGGCATGAGAATTCAATGACCTCCCAGTTCCTCATCGCACACTGATGTGTTATTGCAGGCAGGGCAGAGAGGGGGTAGAATGCAGAACAACACACTTAATTTCCATCCTCTCAGATTTCCTACACCTCTTTTATTGATCAGCTGAGAGAATGCAACCCTCGACATGAGCCAAGATGGAAAGAAGAACAGATACAGCTTCCAAAGTTTGATGTTTTGATGCCTTAGGCAACAAGCAATACCCAGAGACAGACTGGGGTAGGATTCCCAACATATATAGCAAATATGATCATAGGAACTCGCATCATAAATAATGCATTTCCTGTTAAATAAACACTGCAGCCAAGTTTGGTTGCAAATAGCGCATTGCATGCATGATAGATACATATGCCTGTACTGCATTAAATACTACCTGTCATTAGAAAACACATTAGTTAATCAAATTTTTGAGGACTGAAATTTTGAAATTTTTCAAACTTTGTGTTGAAACTATATAAATAATTTATTGAAAACAGAGCAGTGAATGGAACCAATGTTTTTTACTATGTTTCTGGATCATTTTAGTTGTATTGCTGTCTATGGAGGTGTCAGAGAGCTCTCAGATTTCATAAAAACAAATTTGTGTGCCGAAGTTGAACAAATGTCTTATGGGTTTGGAATGCCATGAGGATGGGTGATTAATGACACAATTTTTTTTTCAGGGTGAACTAACCCTTTAACTTTTTTTTTACTTGTTGATCTTTAATATTTATTTAATTGTGCCATGCAAAGGCACATGGCATTTATTAAGTTAGAAGTCTCATTTAGATTGCTTACCTGTGTATTTAAATAAATGTACTATTAGAAAAGTATTCTTCAGACAAAGTTTCTTCACCTTTAACTAACAAATTAGATTTCTGTGTGGGATTGTATGTAAGTAATTGATTCAGTCACCTGTGTTCATACCCTCTCAAAAATTTCTCACTAATTTCAATTTTGGCTGGTATTTAGAAAGAGGACAATTGGTGTTTCAGTGTCTATACAAATGTGTGAAATGTAGCCTATGTGTTGCAGAACCATATTTTGCATACAATTTCCTTCAACAGAAAAGGAGAACACTCTGTTTAATCAAATTTCTTTTCAAATTTTGACAAATCGACCTGGATAAAGCTAAACATGTCGGGCTTCACAAAGAGAAGAGGAAAGGTTGCAGTGTGTGTGTGTGTGTGTGTGTGTCTCTTGCAGGCTTTGTGAATGCTGATGGTGCCGTCTCATTAGTATTCCACCTCCATGCCGTCTCTTATAATGAAGACTTCTGCAGTGGCCAGTCAATGGCGACAATTACAAACAGCAAACAACATCAGAACAAAAAGAAAGGGGAGGAATTTTAACATCACCTCCAAGCAGTGATTTACTGAGGGAAAGCAGCTGTAAGGTGAATGTTGAGAAGATGTTGTTAATGTGTGAAATGCAAAAAAAAAAAAAAATAATAATAAATAAAAATACAAGATGTATCTGGCGAGGTGAACTCAGATAGAACTAATGCAGGTGTTTGTGTGAAACAAAGGTGTGTTTGTTACTTACACATTTGCACATGTCTACATGGTGAAATGTGGTAAGAACTCCATTTGTAGTAATGTAAAATCCATGCAGTGTGAAGGTCGCGTGAACGGAAAGTGTTTAGCACCAGCCATTGATTTTTAGTTGCTTCAAATGGATGTTTATCCAGTAGATCTATCTCATATTCAGCCCTGTAGTATATAACCTAAATTTTTTAGTACACTGGAGAATTTTTAACAAACTGTGAACATAATATAATACACTATGAGATAAGGGTCATTGCACTATTATATTGGGTGCAAATGTCATATTGCCATATGAGAACTGACTGTGATTTCCTTCCATCAAATAACATACTTAAAAAAACAAACAAAAAAAAAACATTATTTTTTAATGTCAGCTTAACTTATACTTGTGTTGAATGCAATCCCAATCTCTGTGCTGCATACCCATCAATATCTGCCACACAAAGGTAACTAAAAACCTCCTGAGCATTAATAAAGCTTTTTAAATAGATATTTTAGTTTCATGGTCACATAACTCAGACTCAGGGTGATTATTGCCAACTCATTATAATTGACATCTCTATACAGATGCCTAATGAGAACCATATGGTTTATTGTGTCTGTATAACTATGGTTTGTTTTTCTGTCTGAAGCAACGTCACAGCAATGAATGCTAACAATACATGTGTGTGTTTGTGTGTGTGTATGCTAACATGGCAGTTAGTATGTTCACTGACACAACGATTAGGTGCTAAAATAATTTACTCTCTTTTCCCCTTTCAATAAACAGTGGTATATTTTTTTCTAAGTCTCTATTTTTATACTCCTTCATATAATGCTATACTGCAGCCCACAGGGTTCCCACACCTTGGTTAACTTCAAATTCCAGGAATGTTCTATGGTGTTCCAGGCAGCACTTTCACCGCATTGCAAGACCGCATTTCTACTATTTCAAATGTCTTACAACAGAAAAGTAACCAAAAACCCACAGCGACGTGGGCAATGTCCAAACAAATAGATATATAGTAATCAATGTGATAAAAATGACAGTTCATTTTCATGTTTTGCCACAAAATAAAATTGTATTATCTGCATAGCACATAGTCCATCTCTCATGCTCTCTCTCCCTCAGAAAACACAGTTTGCACAAACATTAACATATTAACCAATGTTGTTAGTCTACTCTTACAATTTCATCCATAAAAACAATGTGACTTTTCACAAGAGAGGTAACAATGGCTCGGATGTAATTCACATGCTCGCTTTCTCTCTCTCTCTCTCTCTCACACGCACACACTCATAACTTACAGTAGCAACGGAAGTAAAAAAATAATAGACAAATACATTTAAATAAACCATCTGATCAATGTCTTAAGGTGTGGAAACCATAGTATAAGCGGAATAATTGATGACGGCCCATTGCATTATTCGAAAAATAACGCACACATATTCCAACTAATGAGTAAGCCATAAGTGTCATTCATTCAACCATTCGCCAAATCATTCAGTAAAAATCTGTCATCTTTGTTTGAAACTATTTTAGTTGGTGAAACACAACAAAACAGTCAATACTGTGTCTAACTGTGTTTGACTGTGTCAAATTTAAGTAACCCAGTTATGTAACTACTCAACTACTTGTTTATTGAACTAAAAATCAATGTGACATTTGCAATTGTGAGAAGAATATTTAGCAATTAATGGTAACCACACGCAGAAAGAATTTATTGTACATAACTCAATCAAGCTATATGCATATAGGCCACTAAGTGTTGGCGAAATAACACATTAGCGGATCAAAAGGGAATCATACTGTAGATTTTTTTTTTCTTGCACAAAAAAAATTCAAGGACTTTTAAAGTTTCTGTCTCTGTGTATGCTTATTTTCAAAAACTAACTTGAGAAAACCTTGAAAAACCATTTTCAGATTCACAAAATATTCAAGGATTTCAAGGATCTATGGGACCCTAAGGACAACTATAGCACCACTGAAAGAAATATATATTTTTTTAACTGAGCTGTGAGTCTACAGTTTGAAAAAGACCCCCAAAAATAAAACAAAATGCAATAATACAACAAACATATAGTATGAAGTATTTTGTGAGCTAGTTGTTCTAATAAATATTCAAATGTGTTGACCAATGCAATTCTGTAAATTATTCTAGCCACTTGATTAGTGTACAAATGTTTAAAATAAGGCAAAAAACTTGTCCTGCATCTGTCCTATGAGGTTTTCGAGAAAGAAAAAATAATCTGGCTTGGTTGCATAGTGTGCGCTCTGCAGAGTGAACGACAGGTGAGTAGACTATATAAAGCACATGAACTCTGGGCTCCTGTGTCAGCGTTAAGCACAGTAAGCTTTCCATGACAAGCTGTATTCATGAGAGAGAGAGTCTAACAACTCATCTTCATGACAGCTCCAATGCAAAACAGCTTTCCTGTCCTCTTCTGGTTCTCTCTCTGTCTCTGTCTCTCGTTCTCTCTCCATGTGAAGGTGGCCCCAGACGCCCGAGCAGACTGAGTGCATACAGGGCAGGTCAGTGTGGTGAGATAAATGGTGATTTATCATGGAGATGTGCTGTAAATGTCCTTGTGCAGCCACGGTGTTCCGGTGGGAAGCGAGTGAGGAGAGCACAGGGCCAGAAAGATTAATGTCAAGCAGAAGAGAGGTGTGACAGGGGATCACAATCGACTTTACTACCTGTGTCCCTTTAAAGTGGTAGAAAAGAGAAAAAAAGGGTTAAGGATGAGATGAAGAGGATTCAGAAGACAAAGGGAGGGTGGAGTTATGTTTTTACTTGACATGTGTCACATAACATACTTTATGAGAATCTTTGATGTTACAATACTGTACATTCGAGAACAACTGGATGCAATGAGACAGAAGATCCCTCCTGACCGGAATCGCCCATTGGTGAGCTGTCCCATATTAGATCTGAGAACCACACTCTGGTCGACCAATGAGGTGCTATTACTAAGAGGCAAAGCCCCTGTTAACGGACCTTCACTAGGACTCCTGGGAGCAGAGCTATCGGAGGAAATGCGTAAAGACGCAGTCTGGGCCATCGCGTCCAGACCCAGGGGAGCTGGAGGAGTCAGAGAGCAGTAAAGGGGACAGCAGTAATTGTGCTGTCTCCTGCAAGGCAAAGAGGTCCACCTCTGCTACTTCGGATTGGAGTTTCCATTTCCCATGTGTCACAGCTTGTCTGGACAGCAAGTCTGCCCCACATTTGTATGCCCTGGAATATAAATCACCCTGAGGGACAGGAACTTGTCCTGTGCCCAAAGCAGAACCTGCTGCGCTAGCGTGTACAAGCGGTGTGAGCGCAGTCTGCCCTGGCAATTTATGTAAGAGATTAAAGTAGTGTTGTCCTACCGCACTAGGATATGGTAACCTCTCAACTGCTGTAGGAAGTATTTCAGGGCCTGAAATAGAGCCATCATTTCGAGGCAATTTCGAGGCAAAATCGTTTTAAAACCGGCAAAATCACCACCATTGAGTACATTAGATATGATAGAGACACTCTTGTTTCTATTGGTATACAAATACTCACAATTAGAAGTTTTTAACTCCAGATCTGAGCTGGCCGAGTGAGATCCTGATGGAGAACAAAGGACGTGATGCGAAGCGGAGGCCCTGAGGGAAACGAGCCGGCATCAGGAACAGGCTGAGAGCCCGTGCACACCGCACACCTCTGCCTAGCATCCTGCTCGCCAATGTCCAGTCACTGGAGAACAAACTCGATGACCTCAGGGCCAGGGCAAAGTTTCAGAGAGACATTTGGGACTGCAATCTCCTCTGCTTCACCGAGACATGGCTGAACTCAGAGGTGCCGGACCACGCCATCCAGCCGAAAGAGTTCTTCTCGGTTCACCGCATGGACAGGACACGGGACTTGGGGAAGTCAAGGGGAGGTGGTGTGTGTTTAATGGTGAACAGCAGCTGGTGCAACAGCGCAAGCATTGTTTCTCTTACACACCCAACCTGGAACTACTGACCATCATGTGTCGTCCTTTTTATCTTCCTCGGGAGTTCACATCGGTCATAGTCAGCGCCGTTTATATTCCACCACAAGCGGACACAGACACTGCCTTATGCGAGCTGCTGTGTGGATGCAGCGCTGGCTCCTCTGCAACTCCAGGGTATCCGCATACTGAATTATATCGACGACTGGTTAATTTTGGCCCAGGGAGGCGAGAAGAAGAGTGTCCTTTCTCCAGTCCAGAGAACCACTTATCTAGGCGTAGTGTGGTATTCGACCACGATGCGGACTTGTATGACACCTGCTCGAGTAGACTCGATCCTCACCACAGTCATAAGAGTAAAAGAAGGCCGGTCACTCACTGTCAAGCAGTTTCAAAGACTGCTGGGCCTGATGGCAGCTGCGTCCAAGATTTATACCTGTTGGCCTGCTGTACATGAGACCCCTACAGTGGTGGCTCAGGAACAAGTGTGTATCCCTGAGGGGAAATCCCCTTTGCATGATCAAAGTATCACGCCGAGCTGTGCGTGCTTTAGACATGTGGAGGAAACCTGTGTGCCTAAATCAGGGCCCAGTGGTCTGTGGGAAGATCGCCATCTAACATGGCACATCAACTGTCTGGAGATGCTGCCTGTGTTTTGAGCACTCAAACATTTTTTCACAGACGTAAGAGACAAACATGTGTTTGTGCACACCGACAACACGTCAACCACCAGGGAGGTCTGCGTTCACACCCCTTGTACAAGCTGGCGCACCAGATCCTTGTGTGGGCCTGGGAAAGATCCCTCTCACTGAGAGCCATCCACATTCCCAGGCATCAAAATGTAGGAGCAGACATCCTGTCAAGACAGGGGCTGAGGCCCGGGGAATGGATGCTCCAACCCGGAGGGGACGAGTAGATCTGGAGAGTATTTTACAAGGCAGAGGTGGACCTCTTCGCAACAAAAGAGAATACGCAATGTCCCTTTTGGTACTCTCTAGTTCATCCAGCTCCACTGGGGCTAGATGCCCTGTTACAGACGTGACCGAGGCTTCCTCTCTATGCATTTACCCGATTGCTCTGCTCCCAGGAGTTCTGGAGAGAGTGCACCGGGATGCGGTCAGTCTACTACTCATAGCGCCGTTCTGGCTGGGCCGAGTATGGTTCTCAGACCTGATGTCCCTTCTAGACGGCTCTCACATACGAATTTCACATACGATTCGGAGCCGGCACGCTGAGGGTGTTCCCATAGCGTCTCATCGATGCAGTGTCTTGTTCCTTCGAGGAACCAGGGTTACATGCGTAACTTAGAGACGTTTTTGCACAAAGAAAATAAAAATAACATCATTTACTGAACCATTCTTCTTCAATGAGTTAAATCTTCCGCCATTTTAGTGAGTATTATATATTATATATATTATATAAGTGTTCCATAATAAAGTATTACTGTACTATACACACATCACAATGTAATTTACACCACATCCAAAATGATGTATTGTTTTTAATAACATTCTGTAAGTCAGGCAGTGATCACACAGGGATTACTGTGATTCCAGCTGTGGGGTGTTCATTAAAAGCACAGCAGATGTACAGGTGAGCAAATGGCAGATGATAACAGTCAGTCATACAATATAATGGAACACAGACAATGGATGAGCGTTACAGAAGAGGAAGGTATAGCGTACACAGAGTGGAGCTGAAATTTGGAGATAATTACAGAGTGAAGACGAAGAAGTAATCCATAACCTGAAGCACAAGAAGAACACTGCGGAAAGACAGCAGAATCTTAACAGTCCTGGTTCATGATTATTCAATGAGCATTGTAGCATTGATGAGGAAACAGCTGTGCATGATAAAGCTAATTTCAGAGCCAGCATACTACGTGTGTGTGTGTGTGTGTGTGTGTGTTTTTGTGTGGTCAAGGTGAAAATGACACCACAGCTTTTCATAACACATACAGATAGGTAGCATTTACTTCACTATTACTTTAAACTTTTTAGGATTGATTTTTATAGTGCAAATAACTTTTTTTAACCTTTCTGAACCTTTCTACAAAAGCATAGTTGGCCTGTTCTAGAAAAGGACCTTAACATTTATATGAACAGATCTCGGAGCATGTGGAACATGAAGAACATGAGGAGCTCATTACATTTTCATTTCTTCAGGAACACATGCCAGCTTCAATAAGTCCAACCTGCTTCCCAATGCCTGCCCATGTATGACGTACATTGCTTTCACTTGCTTTTCCTGTCCAACTCTCCCAGCATCCAAATCTTGCTGACGGTAGCTATGAATTCCACATCAATGTTTCAGCAGTGACACAGATTAAGTGGATGCAATGGGCAACTTACACCACTGTCAAGTGTGTCATTTTGCCCTCTGTGTCACCATGACTTTATGCCATATGTACATCACTAGTGTTCTGAACTTTTTGAAAGTGAAGCAAGTTTAACTAGGATGTCAATGAAGATGTTTTGCTTAATGGCAGCTCTTTTAAATGTTTCAAGAATTCACTTTGAAAATGTCAGAATCTGTTGTGCAATGTGAACAGTAATTCTTATCAATTATTGCATATTACAAAATAAATATTTAATAGGCCTCTGAAGATTCATACAGCATACATACCATAAAAATTCATCCTGGTCACGTTCAAACATGAATGCAAGCAAAAAGCAAGGTTTTGTGCATATTTTTGCTACACAACCTTAACGACCGTCTCCTCAGTGCTGTGTTTGCGTATGTGTGCTGTTGTTTTTATTGCATCCTTTTTTGTGCAAGTCCCCATCACACCTTCTCCTGCTGTCCCCTTGTCATCTCTATCTCCCTTGACGCTGAGCTCTATGAGACACAAATAAAGAAATATATCCCAAAAAAGTGCATGCCGTACACAAAATATGCTCAATTCAGCCAATAAAGGGCATCACTTTCCATTATGAGTGACATGTTTATCAATGGGAATATACAAATCCTGATGAAGTGGCAAGCACAAATAGAGTATAGCTGATTTACACCGAACACAGTCTGCATGTAAAGTGACCTTGAGCAGGCATGTGATATGAAGTGACAGCAGGTTCCCTCCATGTCTGACTCTCCCTCTTGGGTGCAGTGCCTCTGGGAGTGCCACAGAGGTTGATGCTGGGCCCTTTCATGATCTCTTTTGGTGATTTGTCCTTCATTAAGTAACACTTAAATGATACTTAAATTATGCATTTTAATTTCTTAAAATTTATAATTAAAATGCTAAAGAGCCCAACTAAAAGGCTTTTTTTTTAAGGAAATTAATAGAATTAGCTTTAATTTGTTGAATTAGTCATAAATGATCACTGGAGTTTATTTCACATATATATATATATATATATATATAAGAAATGGTGGTTGGTTATCTGTTTGGATTATTCTTTTATATTGTAATCATAGCTTTGATTTTTATTTCATATGTCAATACATACACTGCATTATTTTGTTTTCATATTTTAATACATTTCTGTGGATCCTGATATTTTCTATATACTCAGGTGTTAAACTAAAGTTAGAGGACACATAGAGGACAAACCATCATACTCTCTACACTAAAAAACTGGAATGTCAACTCCATTTGATGCCCAATTGTTACAGTATCTGACTAACAGGCAGCTACTTTCGAAAATATATGCTTTAGTGCTCCATATAAAGCACGCGTGATTCACAACTGAACAGATGACTGGTTAAACAACAGGTTTTTTAAAATGATTATAATTATTGTTTTGTGTGTGTACATCTTCTCAGGTCATTCTGTAGATGTGGCCAATATTTACAGGTTTATGCTTTTGCTGTAGCAAGAGAAAATATTACCCAATAAATTATGAAGAAATAAACCCTAAGATTAATAAGCTGTTGTGAGAAAGTGTGTTTATGTGTGTGCATGATACACTGAACGGGAGAGAAAGAGAGAATTTCCGAAAGACAGAGAGAAACGAAGTTGAGGCAGCAGACAGAGATATATCATCTGTTGGCAGCCACAATTTTCTGGAAGAATATGGCGGAAAATGGAAGAGAGGGGATGTATAATGAGGTCAAGGAAAGAAAGAGGAAGAGAAAGACCTTCAGGCCAGTGCAGACCGATAAGAATGGACAGCTAACTAGATAAACTTCACACCACACAGCCACATTCTCTATTATAGCCACTGGGACCTCTGACCTCAATGCCCTTTCTGACTTAGCATTGTGCTCCAAGACCACTCCAACACTGAACCACTGGAATACAAAAAGAGTCATAATGTCAATTATACTGAGAGTATAAAAGATTACAGTGTAGTTGAAAAAATAAAAATAAAAAATAAACGCTGAGAAAATGAGCAATAGACAATGGCATTCCAACTCTACTTTTGCTTTTCATCTTGTTTTCCATCATAATCAATTCTCGACACCACAGACTTACAAAGGCCCACCGCTTACATGCATATCTATGCTCTCTTTTCCTTTGCTCTAAACACTGTGTAGCATATTAGCTCAATAAAGGAAATGTATATAAATAATTACTATAAATTATGATTAATTGCAATTATTTATATCAGCTGCTAGTAGTAACTGTAGCAGATTTACCATTAACTAATCTGTTCATTAAGCGAACATATAGTGTAAGTTCATATAAACTCTAAGAATGGATATTTTCGTGGCCACCGAAAATACCTTCTTACAGTTTTAACTACGTTTTATTAACTCTATGTTAACTCGCATAACCAAACACACAAGTATAAATACACTCACACATGGGGAAGACTGATGAATCCCAAAGATGTCCTGACTCTGATGGTTGGTAGATGAAAAGAGAGCTGACAGAGAGATCTGTCGCAATCCGTGGATCTTGAGTTACATGAAAAGTCGAGGCCTCTGCCTGGTATAAAACCTAGGTGTTGCCTTGGAGTTAAATTCTCATCTTGGTGTCGGGCCCAGGCACGGGGGCTTAGCCAGGAGATGAGAGGGATCATGGGGGTCCAGCATCCAGAAAAAGCTAAAAGCAAGGCGGGTCCCTGCCGTAGGGCCTTTTGAAACATGTTAAAGTCACACCTCTTGTGGGTCAAAGTGCCAATCGTGTGTTGATAATTTGGAGGGAAGATTTATAACTTGTTTCTAAGCATGGTAATTTGCATATGCACTGAATTGGAGGTTGATATAAAAATTAGAAGAGATTCTTAAAACACTGAATGTTGCAAAGATATCAACATATAACATACACTCTCAATTAGATTGTCTGAAGACGAGTCCTTAAATACCAAACACGGAATGTGTTGATATTATGAGGTGATATTAGCTAATGATCTATCATAAACATGCATAAAATAGTATACCATACACAAGACAAGCACAATAATAATATACACAATGACCTAAAGGATATGTGTTCACCTAAAGAAAGATTTCATGTGAATTAATTTAGGGAAAAGTCCATTGTCTTTTCAACAGGGAAAACTAGTCAGAGTTGCTTTGTTCACGTTCCTTCAAGCAATATGTTATCGGTTGGTTGCCATGGAATCAGAGACCCGTTTTGTATTCCTGAAGTGTTAGCTGCCTTTCAAGGGAAGGGTCCACAGACCCTCATAGTTGCAGTTTGAGTTAACCCTTTGGCTGGTAAAGCGGTATTAAATATTATTTGTTAAATGTAACAAAATGTTTGCGCCTGATTGGATCAAATGATACAAACTGCTATCTGCAGCTACTCTTGCCCCATTTCTCCTGAATTCTATAAGCCACTTTTTTTCAATACTTTTCACTCCCAAACCCTCAGTAAATCTATCCTCTCTGGCAGTTTCCTTTATTGCATTAAAGCAGGTAGTTGTTCTATCAAAAAAACAACAACAAAAAAATTATATGATAAACAAACTGAAAAATTACACATAGTTCTTTCTCCTCTGTAAAAACACAGAAGTTGTTTTTAACCAAGTCTTATTTACTCTGGCAGAAAAACCTGCAACAACAGTCTGCCGTTGCATCACTGAAGCCTGTGGCTTGTGAGAACTGCCTCCAGATCATCCATCCTAATGTTGCTGGACATATCTGATTTCTTTGACATAGTAAATCACAAAATCCTGCTATCCACTCCCTCAACACTGCAAACTAAACTTTCCCAGTTTGAGTCGTAACCCACAGGCAGACCCTTCTAGATATCTTGGAGACACATCAGCTAACTGGTGCACTGGGGTACCTCAGGGTTTGCTTCTTGCCTCTTTCCTCTTCCTGATGAGTGCATGTTACCTTTCTTTCTCTTGCAGCGCTGTCTGCCAAACATTGCATACATCAAGCTGCAGCCAGCTACAATATACACTTCATTTTAAAGGTTGATCAAACTTGAACATTTCACCTAAAAAGAAGCTTCTTGCATATTTACTTAAGCTTTTCCAATAACTTTCTTCTATGTTTACAAATCATGAAAGAATGTTCATTTGTGGCTGAACTATAATTTAAAGTATCACCAGGTATTTATTTTAGTGGTAATACACCCTTTAAGGGCAAGCATACAGTACACTGTGCAATTTAGAAGTTGTAGGAGTGTTTTTTTTTCTCATAAGGCATGAACATTTTTGATGCTCCAATGGTTGGGTCTCATATCGTATGAGAAAAATATTGAGCCACACAGCCTCATAGGTGTCACGCCCAGCTGGAGCTATCTACTAAAGACTGTGTGTGATACTCCAGCTTTCTATGTACTCTGTGTTTTGTGTCTGTTTTCATGTCTGGACTCCATTTCCCAGTATGCACCTCTCATATTGACCGCTATGTTGAGGATTTTATTTCCGTGTCCCATCTTGCAAACGTCAGTGAGGAGACAATTAAATATGATTTTCTGTCTGGTCTGGACATCGCGGTGTTAGGCGAACTGCCAGATGAGGACCCTAACTGGTCATTAGAGCAGTTAATAGACTTTGTTTTATGGCACTGCGGGTCTTGTTTCACCATGGGAAGGATGGAGGAGGACATCCACACCCGCGACTGCAGGCGGAGTAATCGCTGCGCCGCTACTGTCAGCATGAATCCGTGGCTCGGCTCTCACTGCGCCATTCGGCGAGCTCCCCTGCCACCCAAAGGGGCCGCCATATCTGAACCGGTCTGTGAAATGGCCACAGCCTCTGAACCTCTGCACCTACTGCCGACGATCACAGATGCCCTCGTGGCTCTTCAGACATTGTGAGTACAGCATGTGGGAACAGTAGGTTTCAAGGGTTGCATTGGGGCCTTATTTCAAGTATAAAAGACCCTCAAATAACATCAGTAAAAGCGGCTGGAGTGTTTACCACCACTCCACCAATTTTTATAGAGACTATTTCTTTGTCCACCGTGCTGCCTGTCATGGCGATAGCCGTATTGAGTGTGTGGGCCGTACACTGTGTCTCAGTAAGCCACTGTATTTCAGTTTTGCCCAAGAAGGAATCCCTTGAGCCTGTCTGTATCCCTGAGTCTGTCACAGATTGTGTCTTGCCTTGGCCCGATCTAACTGAACCCGCTGTGGATTGTGATCTGCTGTGGCCTGCGCCACCCGAACCAGTTTATCTGCCTCAACTCAGTCCGGGCCTGACCATGGAGGGTCTATCAACGGCTGCACCATCTCCAGCGATGTCGACAACAGTCGTGGATTCATCCGGGGTTTTGTTGGCGGCTGCTCCACTCCCTAATTGGTCAGTTGGACCCCCTCTGGAGCTCACGTCAGTACGTTGGAGGTCAGTTGTGAACTTTTTCCTCATTTTGAACCTGCCACAGGGCTCTATGAACATGTGTCATTCCCAGGACCGGCCATGGAGGCCGTTACTGACCTGTTGTTTGGTTCGGAACTAGCCGTGGAGGCTACTATGAAACTTTTACCCGGCCCTGAAGCGATCAAAGAGGTCGTTGAACTTTTACCCTACCTAGGATCAACCATGGAGACCATTGAACTGTTGACTCCCTTTGAGAGTGCTCATAGATTCACTGAGATGTCACTGTGCACTGAACCTGTTTTTGGAGCTATCACCCTCTCCCTAGAACCTGCCCTGTCTGCTGGGACATTGCAGACCGACCCAGTTGCAGGTATGAACTCGGCCTTAGAGGCCACCACTAACCTGTCTTTGCTCTTGTGTACAGAACAGTTTCCTGTTGCACCCTGGTGGGCCTCTCCTATGCCTGGTCGCCCCAGGAGGACGTCTCCTCCGCCTGCTCCGTCCCGGTGGGCTTCTCTGCCGTCTGCTCTGCCCTGGTGGACCGTTCTTCCGGATCCCAAATCATGAGCGTCTGGAATCCGCTCCTTAAGGGGGGGTGGGTATGTCACGCCCAGCTGGAGCTATCTACTAAAGGCTGTGTGTGATACTCCAGCTTTGTATGTTTAGCCGTCAACCCTAGTTGTGTCCTTGTTCTTAGTTTTGTTATCATTAGGATTTACCGTTGCTGACCCTCGCTACCCACTCAGGATTACTCTTTCGTCTCTGCCTCCTATGTTTCTAAATAAACAGCTTGCATATTAATCCGAATGCTTCAGCGACTCACTTCATGACAATAGGAAATACTCAAATAACACTCAGCACCTAAACACTCATAAAGCTGTTCTAAGGTAATGTGCAGATCTTGAAAGATATTATATAGTTCATTATAAATGAAGTAGATTTAATATGGTGTTTACTGTGTTATAAATAATCATACCCTTAAGAGTTATAATCAACCAATAATGTAAATATTATAATGCATTCTAATAGGTTTTATGATTATTCATGAGATGTTATACCACATTATAAGGTATTACAATGCATTATGCATTCACTAAAATGCCCTTTAGAATGCCCTTATAATGTATTATAAATACAGGCTTCACAGAAAATGTTACAGTGAGCTTCTCATGGAACAAAACAAACAGTGAAATTATTATACTTATTATTTATTTATTTTTTTAGGGCCAGGCCTGACAAATTTGGTGCTCTAGGCAAGATTTTAGCTGGTGTCACTTGCATCACAACTAATTCCACCACTGGTCATTCACAAAGAAACTGTATAATTTTATGGCAAAAAAACATAAAAATAAAAATATGTATACCTTAGTAAATAGTCTTAAATGCCTTGTTCTTGATTTATAAGCATATCTAAATGTCCAAAAGATGTAAAGGATCAGTTATCTTGAACAAATAAACAAACAAAGAGTGACAACAAACACTGACAACTCCTAAATATCTGGTTTGTAAATAACGTAATAATTAAAAAAATGATAAACTGATCATTAATAAAGTATGAATATATATGTGTGTGTGTGTGTGTGTTCAAGAACAAGGCGTTACCCAACCTAAAGTGTTACCCAAAATGGAAACTAAATTCTAATAAATTCAAAGGGCAAGCAAAAGACCATATTAAACCTATGATTAGGACTCCGATTTGTTCTCCTATTTGATAATGGACATGCTTTGCTACAATCTGTATTGTTAAAATACAGTTTATGCGCTATATAAATACAAGTGACTGACTGATTGATTGACTCTGGATTCCGTTCTTTGGGTCAGGGCCGGACCTTACACAGTTGAACTACCTGTACATGATAAGAAAGAATGCAAGGAGCAAAATATAAAATTCAACACCTCCTATATAAATGCATGTTACTAATAGAGAAAAAAAATAATTAAAGACTGGATGTGTGAAATACATATAAAAACATTTTATAGGATTCATTGAGGAGGAGCCCGAACTCAATGGTCAAGTGATGCTGACTTATTTATGGTCATTGACATTGGCACAGCTGATATAAATGTTTTGTAAGCAGAATAATTATGACATAAAGTAAAAAAAGTAAACTTGAATCTTGCAGTGTCAAACTCTAATCTATCAGTCAAATCTGAAGCAAGATTCATCTTATATCAACACGTTATGATAGTCTGGTGGCAGATAAAAGTAAACAACTAATGAGAAATGAATACCAAATTGTGCATAAAATACACTGAACATGGAAGCTCAAACGTGTTTGTAATGCTCAAGAACACACCTCACTGGCTGCACCCGAAAACCTAGGCAGTTGATTTGCTGCTACTTTGCACAGCATTTGCACATGAAGGCATCTATATAGCAAAAAGTTAGTCAGAAACATACATTTACACACAAACTTCCAACAAACACAGCCTTGTTAGATGCTGTCTTTACTTTTTAGGTCAATCATCACAGAATGAAATGCAAAGGATTGTGGGATATCAAATGCAACAAAGGATAAGGATGCTGCTTTCAAAAATCAAGCAGATGAAGGTAAAGGATCATGAGGATCCTCAAAGAATTCACAAGCTCCAGTCTGGATCCAGAACACTTAAGAAGAGATGATGCCAACCCCACAGAGGACTTCTGATGAGGCCAACCCTGAAACAACACACAGCACTACCGAATTCTGCTACTAATTTATAATGTTCCTTGTCTGTTCGATTACGTCATTAATAGATCTTTACATCACATCTATGCCATATGTACATGTACAAGCTACCACTACATATACTGTAAAACATTACTTTGGTGTAAAGCTGCTTTGCAATGATATGTATTGTGAAAGCGCTATACAAATCAATTTGAATTGAATTGAATTGAATTGAAATACAGCCTGTGTGTGTTTTCAACCCTTAGTGATGATAACTTTGTATTCAAACGTGCCTTGGTGCCCTCCTAACCCTGCAAGGACAGTCTGGAGCTTCTGACTCACAACTTTTAAGTAATTTTTTTGTTCACTGGATGCAACAAATTCCTTGTTTGTAATGTGTTTTACATAATGTTTTCACCAAACGCTAGAGGTATTTTGGAAGGTGGGGCTTAGAGGAGAAACGATAATTTGTAGTATGTGGAAAATAATACATACTTTTTTTTAAACTTAAACCACATAAACATTGCATTACACCAAATTCACAAATAATGTTCTTTTTAGCAACATCATATGACCCCTTTAATGGCAGCTGACAGAACCACTTAAAGGCGCAGATAGTTACACGTTAAAACTTAACACCTACACATTACCTGTAAGGAAAAGAACAGCCTGTACACAGGTATGGAATTAAACAAAAGGGATAAAATAATGATAGAATTTGGGTTAGCCATTGTTTTAACTTCCATTGCTTAATCAAACAAATGTGGCTGAGCAGGTAATGTCATAATCAATGCATCATAGGAAATATTTATAAAAAAAAAAATGACAGTCTGAACTGGAGCAATCATGCATTTTAAAAGAGACAAATCTCCATGTGAGGGAGCCATATAACCTGCTGGTCCAGAATGATGCGGCTTTCACTGGCGTCCACACTGTGTTGAGGTGACAGCACACTAAATCATCAACACCTTGCCTGACACTGCTCTTTCTAGCATGGCAGTTTGTCTGCTTACTCAGCAAAAACATCCAGCTTCAAACACCCACTCTAGTTCTACTTTATTTCCAATCAGCTTCCCCTAATGTAAGTTATTGAAGATAAAACTGCAGCACTGGTCTCAGAGGAGTATGAAGGTTCTACCAGCAGCTACTTCTGGTTGAAGACCTTAATCACTTGTTTATCTTGTGTTTCAGGTTTGCTTCTCATTCTGGGATTAGGCGTCCTTCCTCTCAAGTAGTAGTTAACAGAGTAATTGAACTGGGCCATTGCTTACCATGACCAGGTTGTCAAGGCTGTTAGAAAAATACCCATTTGTTCCTCAGCTGAGTATACTGTATAATAAAGAATGAATAAAAACATGCAGATATTAATTGTTTACTGATATTATTGTAAAGTTTAAATAAATAAACATACAAAGCAAACAAACTAACATTCTTTGAAGGGGTCTAACACATTTGTTTGTGGACTATTTATCACTTGGAATTGATATTTCATTTCTGAATGACATTTAGACGACTTTAAATGTGTCCAAATCCCTTTCTGTGCATAATACAAAGTGAATTAGGCCAGATATTACTAAGCTACTGACTGTCAAATATGTATAAAATTATCCTGAATGATGTGACTTGTGTGCTAAACTTTTGTATTTTAAGCAAATTGTATTTTGTTCAGAAAACCTTTACATGTGTTTAGTATGAATGTGATCTGGTCATAATATATTCATCATGTTGTCAATGTCATATCTCAGGATAACAGTACATATAACAGTCTCAGTTGCTTCAGTTCACTGACATTTATAAATCTAGGTATTCAATGTGGAAAAAAGCACACTAGTCCTTTTGACTACCGTTAAAACTTTACAGCTTGATTATTATATGGTCAGTACACTCTTCAACATTTGTGTTTTTATGTTTAACAGAAGAGAGTGGCCCATCAGGAACAATATTAGACATCTGTGTCAGGAGTTTAAATATGACATGAGGGTGAGTTAATGATGATGGCAGAATTTTCATTACTTTATAAATTATTCCTTTAATTTATCTTGTCAAAGTCACTATATTCCTTTTATCTTTTATCAGAAATGATAACACAGCTCTCTCTTTGAACTCTTTGAAGTAACAAAATTTCCAGAGACCACCAAAATTTTTGTCTATTTTTTGCTGATAACTACTTACCTTAGAGATATACTGACTTCCTTCACTATATACTGTTCCACAGGAACACACTCCACCAACCCTTTATGGATGATGTCATTATTATGCCTGATGCAATTTTTAAACAGAAACCATTATTATCCCAAAAGGCTCTAATGTGGTAGGAGCCTATCCCTTTTTAATCCGAATGGAAATACTTTTCTCTGTATTTAAAATTCAGCTGGAAAAACAATATTGGACACGGTTAATTATCCCTGGCCCTGCTCGTTTGCTCCTGGGGAGGGAGCGGCTGTCAGTGATGGATGTTAGGGAATGGTGGGGCAGACGGTAGCCTAGAGAGTTGGTGCTCTAAATGCTAGCGCCCAAGTGTAAGTAATGTTGGACAATGGCATTAGAACAACTAAGCTTTTGATGCTGTTTATCTGTATAACAAAATGTCGGTAAACTACCATATGATAAGACAGAAACAAATCCAAAGATGCAGAGAGGCAGTAAGTGCTGCACAGCTGTATACTTTGCAGTCTAACCTGTGATCAGGTGGTGCTCAAAATTTATAGTCCCAATAAACCATAAACCCCCATGAAATTTCTTTCTATATAATTTATTAAAAAGCAATAATAATTTGCTCCAAAAAGCCTTGGGTGTTTAGCTGAGGTTAATTATGCAGTCAGCTGTTGGGCTGTGAGGATTTTATAGCTTGATCCCACGCTCCACAAACAAGAAGACAGAGTTATTTCTTTTAATCCTCTCATACTTTCACACTGAACTGATGCTCAGCTATTTAGGATTTCAAAAAGCGGTGTGAGTTTGCCTTTGTCAGCACTTGGAAGTTGAATTTTGGCTTTTCACCCAACAGCATCTTCTTTATACATAAGCCAGCTGCTAGTGAGCTGCCTTATTGCTTTTTATTGAACACTTAAAGTTTGTTGTTTTGGGTTGGGAAAAAAAGTTTTGCTCTTGTCAAGAATATGATGATGGCAGAAAAGAATAAAAATTAGTGAATGCACCCTTGCTCCCTCAAAGTGCTCACAACTTCTGTCAAGCAATTTAAAATGTATAGTCATTAAAAAGAAAAAGAAAAAATCTTTATGCCCATTTTGCCGCAGTGTCCAACCTCTCAGGTGGCAAGATTAGACATGTCAGGCAGGTGACTGATAACAGATAGTACAACAATGTCTTTTATCAGCAGCATATCCAATGGCAATATAAATGGCATATTCTCTCCACAAGACAAATGATCCCATTTGCCAGTCCAACATCCATCTCACATTTACGCCAAGGTGACTGGCATACAAATGCCCTAGGAGAATCACACAGACAAAACTAGCATGAGATGTCAATTTACTAATTGAATAAACTTTTACAACATCTCAAATCACCTCAAAAACTTTACCTCAACAGTAAACCTGTTGACCTGTTTTGTATTCAGCTCTGAGTACTGTATATGTGCTAATTTAACAGCACAGGGACATCAAAATCTCTGAGGTAGCGTTAGCTGGAACTAGCCTCATTAGCATTCGACCCGGGAATGAGGGGACGTCTCTCAGTGTAAATGACAACACAGTGCATCTTGTAAAACCAGAAACCAAGATTAAAAGACTTTTAAGAGAGGACACTTCCCACAGTTTTATCCCTCTCGTGCTGATGTTAATCATTGTTAATCACCAGGATTTGTTTCTCATCAAATAAGTCCTTGCTGGTGCAGTAGGACAGCATCTCTGATTAGACAGGCAGAGCACAATGTGGTGAACAATGCAGATCTCTTGAGGGCGGTTAATGTGGAGTTTAATGTCTAAATGGTGTCTGGGACATTGCACTATATGAGGTCAAGGGCATTAGAGAGGTAATTCATTTTGTAAATGAATAAAATGAAAGGAGTTATAGTTATTGAACAGGAATATGGCACAGATATTATGTTAAATTAAGTTAAATTATGCAATCTTAAGGGCTGCTAACACAGGGTGTGTCTGGGATGGATGATGTACATACATAAACATAATTTATGGTGAAGATGGAGGAGACATATTAAGGATAAGGATTTTGTCCCATCACTTTATGTATGCAGGGCTCATGAATAGTTGTATAGTCAAAGTGGGATTAAAACTACATAATGCTAAAGACAAAGACACAGCCAAATGCTAGCTTCCTGGTCTTTCTCGTAAAATCAGCACAGAAGTGACCAAAACAGCAATTCACAGACTGGCCGCCTGAGGCTGGCTCCAAAATGGAGTCAGTCTCATATGGCGCTTTTCCACTGCGTGGTACGGTACGGCTCGGCTCAGCACGGCTCGGTACGGTACGGCTCA
>JAUMHR010000062.1:5213013-5234918 GCA_032361145.1 Enteromius fasciolatus | reverse complement strand
TATCCTGGCGAAAAACGTCCCGAAAAACGCTAACGAAATGCGCGTGCGATATTCGTCCCGGTGTGTACAGGCCTTAAGCCTACTAGACTTGGTCCCACTTTATATTAAGTGTCCTTAATACCTGTGCACTTACATAGTAACTACATGTGTATGTAGTATGTAACTATAGTGTAAGTACACACCGGTAATATACAGCTGTAATATTTCTGTAACTTCACACATGTAACAACCCTCTTAATGGTATGTGTAATTACAAATGTGTAACAGGATATTGGTAACAACACTTTTTGGTAATGAAAGAACATATGTGTAACAGGACTAACAGCACTTAAATAAAGTGTTACACTTTATATTAAGTGGGCAGTTCCTGAGGAGTTACAATGCATATACACTGGTATTACAGAGGTGCACCAACTCCACCCACTTTACATATCTCTAAACCTAAAACTACACCCCCTGATCACTCCCTGTTCCAGTTACTCTTTCAGTATACATACTGCTGTTACAAAATGTAGCTATGTAATTCCTGTTACATGACTACTTAGTGAAGTGAAAAAGTGTCCTGTTACACATTTGTACTTGCACACACCATTATGAGGGTTGTTACATGTGTGTAGTAACAGAAATATTACAGCTGATACGATGTATCAGTGTGTACCTACACTGTGGGTACATACTGCATACTGTACACATGTAGTTACTATGTAAGTACACAGGTATTAGGGACACTTAATATAAAGTAGGACCCTAGATTCTATATATAAATCAAAGTCTCTGCATCATCCTGCTTTCTAGTCTTTCTAGTCAAGGGCAGTAATGTTTGGTAAATATGGCACGCTACACCTAGTTGTCACAATTGTGTTCTATTTCTCCTGCCAAAATGCTCTTGCATCCCTTTCCATTGAAATTACAAAATCTTTTGACTTTTGAACTTGTGACTTCTTACACTTAGAACAAGGATTAATTTTGAGCCACAAATGCTCATCCACTGCTAGGGGTTTTCACATTATAAAATGGAGCATTGTAAACTAACTTTGTTGCATAAATCCTTATTCTGTATAATCCTAGATAAGAATTTTGCAGAACTGTTCCCTATTCCACGCATTGCCGTAATGCCAAGAGCTCAGAAACAATAGAATGTAGAATCCAAATAATTCTGAGCCCACCTTGAAAGACCTGACAAAGAACACTAGAACACATTTTTACAGACAATCAGGGACTAACATTGGGGAAAGTGGAAATAAAAGTGGAACAAAACAGAGCTGCAAATAAAAGTACAAATGTACGAATACATTACAGTCACATGCGTAGATGGAAGCTTAAAGTTTTGTGACGTCACCTCATACTCATCAAATCTGCTGACCAATCAAATGCTCTCTAGAATTTGAACTGCCTTCAAATTATTTTCAAATTGAAATAGACACAGAAGCTGTGGCTGAGAATGGTCACCTGTTCACAGTATTTTCTCTACAGTGAATGGCACGTAATGCACAATGTAGGCTTTAGGGACTGATTCAGGAAGTGTAAATATGCTTTTGATTGGGGCAAATGAGGTCTGGCTTAAATGCTGTGGCACTAAAAATAAATAAAAAATAAAATAAATAAAAAATAATAATAAAAAATAAATAAATAAATAAATAAAATACAGTTGCTCTAGGCTATACATTATGGTCAGTTTAATAAATAATCACAAAAATGAAGTATGTTGGAGATGATTGACGGTAAAAAGGAAAATCTCAGACTCAGCCCTGCACCCTCAGCGCCCATGGTTCCCACGGCTATGATTATGCTTTGAAATTTTACTGGCTAAATAAATTAATTAATTTAAAATTGAACCATGTTGGGGTTAAAACATGTTAGTACTGATGCTTTCTACTCAGTTTACTCAAATTCACTAAGAAGTTAACTTGTCAGTTTACTTTTGCATTTTCTTTTTCTGTCCATCTATCCATGCACACTTACGCATTCTTTACTTTTTTCTTTCTTGTTTCCAAGAATTCCCATTAGATTTGTGGAACGGCAAAACCATCTTAATTGCAATGTCTAATCTGTATTTCATTCATTTTTACAATTAAAAGGATGCAAAAGGCGAATCAAAGGCGAATCAAGCTGATACTCATTTAAAATAAAAATCACATTTCCCACGAGCAGGGGAGATTACAGGGAGCTGACCATTGTCTTATGGCATATCCATATGCATGAGAAAGCCATACTCTTGCTCTTGGCAGTGACGGGCATCCCGCCAGCATGAGTGACTGATTCCAGTTCAGATCCCACAGAGCTTGTTAAGGCCAGTGTGTGATGTTAACGGATGTGTGTGACCTCAGTGGAAGAGTGTACTTAAGATGCTGGGATAATGACAGTAAAGGTGTGCAGGCCTGTCATTACAGAGGGATGCAACAAAAGTGACAGGTTTTGTAGGGCATAATGAGCCAGTTTTTTTAGTGTCCTCTAGGCAGAGACAAAATTTCATATGGCGGAAAATTACAGCAATGTTATCTGGGTAAATTGGCTTTGACATATTTGTTATGACTTCCTTTATGGAAACTGTACATGTGTAAAGGCAATTATGTGGTCTTGTTTAAGGGTTGTGACTCTTTGGATAATCAATAATGCATTGAGAAAACTTGTAAAGCTTTACACCATTTACAGGACTAGTTGCCAGAGGTGGCTAAACACATACCTGATGGATGAAGAGCTGGGCTCCACGAGGGCTCAGGAGCAAAATAGCTCTTCTGAGAGTGTCCCTGTAGCGGTTTAGCTCCTCTGTGCGCATGGAGGTGAACAAACTGGAAAACACCCCACTGATGTTTCTATCCACTCGCTGCAGAGAAACATCCAAACCCTGTCTTGATGTCTGGTCCAGAAAGACTTGCAGTCCACGGATATCTGCAAGGTAAAGTCATGCAGTAATTAAAATTATTATTGTTACTGTCAAAGTGAGTTATATTTGACCATACAGGCTGTCAGTTTAACCAATTAACTTAATTAGTGATTAATTAGCAATGAAAAACTATTTAAAAAAATAATTTATTAATGTATATTAAAATATTTCAACACAGTTAATGCACTGGTCCAGCCCCCAGACCGCTGCATAAACAGTATCACACTAGTGTTGTTTTTGTCACAAAGAGCACGAGTGCAAATGTGATTCTATACAAGAGTTCAGTAAATAACAAGTTAATATTGTGCAATACACAAACACAACATTGTACGTTTTGTGCAATTTTGTCAATTAAATTGTTACCTACAAAGCCAGAGCAGGACTGTCTTTAATTTCTGAACGAATCCATGTTTTGAACCACTCTTGATGATTCACCAATGATTCATCAAAAGATGACACTTACAAAAATCAATCTTCGTATTGATGTCAGACCTCAAAGTTTATCTACTGTATAATAGACAAGTAATTAAAACACTATTCCGTTCTGCTGTATATCTGCTAGTTTCAGGAAGCATTTGAATTCTCTGTGCCTGGCTATTGTGCCTCACCCTAGGAATCAAATTGCCCATCACACCCTCTCAGCAGCAACTAATTGATAGAAAGAAAAGCTTTTATGGGGGTAAATGAATGGCAACCTCACACAGAAGTAGCAGCACGATTTCTGCTAAATTGAAACACCTGTCATGTATTTAATAATTTGCTAATTTGATTATTTCAGTTCCCAATATAGTGTAGTATTCTTAGCTCTGATTAAACTGTTTGAATGTTTAAATCCATTTTAGTTTTTTTACGAATGTTTTAGAAAAAAAAAGGTTTGTAAGTTTCAAAGCCTGGTTTACATACAGTACAAAACTCAAACCGCCTTGACAAGCATTATTCTACAAATTTTAGGGGTCAATTTCAAATGTTCCTTTTTTTATTGTTACTAGATCTAGGTTAATAGATATGATCCATAAAGTTGCAAAGACTAGAGTTTCAAAACCAAAGAATGAAACTACTTTAGAGGAATGACTAGAAATCAGTGGTCAAGTTGTATTCACAACACTTTTCTAGAACAGTTTAATATAAAAAAGTAGAAATATTTGAGTGTTCAATGTATTTACAAAAGACAAACTTCCAAAACCTGGAGAGTTGCTGGCTGTTTGTGCACAGAGGCTATAAAGTGGACCAATTCTACCTCTGCAAGGGCAGTCTGGTACTACTGACTCACAACCTTTAAGTAAGTTAAGTGTTCTTATTTAAAGCACCTGTTGCTTACTATTCTGAGCACTATTCTAGTGCTTGTTGTTTGTTGTTACTCTGATCACAAATGCAGACATGGTGTTGTGTTTTCAAAGTGCGATGAAACGTGATGCGTGAAAGGACAGTACTAAGTCATGGCAATGAGTAATTAGTTCCCCACTGGATGCAATGAATGCCATGTTTGTAATGTGTTTTATTTTTATTGGTGTCATAACACTAGGATGTGGCATCAAGTTATATTAAGGGGTGTCACATTTGCTCCACATGCTTGCGGTATTCGACCAATCACGGTGCACTGGATAGCCGGCCAATCAGAGCGCAACTCACTTTTTTATAATGATGAGCTTTGTACAAGTCAACCCATTTGAGGAGGCACGGATTTAGAGAAGAAACAAACATGTACAGTATGCAGAAAATAAACTGCATAAACACATTGCATTATACCAAGTACAAAAAATAATGTTCTTTTTAGACACATTAGAATAAATTCTTGCATTTCTTACCTCTAAAGCACAATGTAAATACAAACTGCCATCGGGGCATCACAAATATGTTTATGGTACAATTGTGTCTGCTCTCTCTGCTGTTTCATCTGTAGTACAAACTGATGGGTTTTCTGTCTAGTGTAGCCTTTTTACATTGCATGCAGAAATATTTGTGCACGGTGAAGGGGGATGGATTTGACAGGCGAGAGAGTGCTGTCTGCTTTAGCTCAAAACTTAAGTACCAGCTGTTGAAATCCCAGTGAAATTTAGCAAAGACACTTGTGGGAAAATTATAACAAGCAGGATAATCAAAGAACTGAACTACAGAACAAATCCCAGCAAACATGGTCTCCAATGGATTATTCTCAGAGGAGTGGAAGTCAAATGACGTACCCACTCCATTCCCTCTCACTTCTTTCTTTCCCTTATACAATATTTAAATAAATAAATAAATAAAATCATAGCAATTCCCCCCCTGCAATGTTGACAACAGCCTACACTAGTGATGTTCTGAGGGCAGTGTGTGAGTCATCATGGGTAGTGTCACAGTGTATACACACACATGCAAGCATACACACAGAGTTCACCCTCAGTATCAAAAAAAGGGCTGTAGGATAGAAAGTGATGAAATAGGAACAAACATAAAGATGAACACAAAATAGAGATTGCAAAATGAAATGCAGTCTATAAAGATACACTTCTCTTTAGAGTTAGATTTTTGCCGAAGTTCTGGCAAAATCCATTATTTTATCACATAAAAGAGTATTTTGTATGTAAGCACAAAATACCTAGAAAAAATACATTTTGCCCCCAAAAAAGAAGAAAATAATAATAATAATAACAACACATAAATAAAATAAATACAAAATCTTCAAATGTAGGAAGTAGTTTAATACAATTTGTGAATATAAAATTATTGCAAAATTATAAAATTTTAAAATTACTTGCACAGCCAATTTGATTATACGTAAAACATTAAGACACCAACTAAATTGACATTTTCATTTATTTATTTTAATTGCAGTGATTTATTATATTTTTTCAATATTGCAAACTATGTATAATAATATACGTAGGTTATGAATAAATGTGCAAAATCTGAACTTGAAAGCATTAACTTTTATCATTTAAACTTGCACATGGTTTCCAGATCTTTAAGTATTTAAAGTGATAAGTAAAACAGCATGAGTTATTTTATGCCATGTTTGCTTTTGTGAACATCCTGGTTTATATTTATGGTGTTTAAATCAAATCTAAAGAAGAGCACCATACTTTATGTTAGAGATGTCTTTTTAATGCATGCTTGAATAAATCTGTCAAGAAAACACTCAATCTTGATTCGGACACCACCTACTCAGGCCTTGAATGAGCTGGATTCAACAACTCACTTAATTACTTGTTGGTAGGAACAGTGACATGAACTGTGACACAAATGTCCTGACGTGCCTTAAATGCAACTGATCTGATATTGGTGAGAATGTCATACAATGGGATCCAACTGGCTGAACTGGTAATAGGTCAATTCCCAAGGAGCACCCGTACTGAAAAAAGTATCCCCTAAAAGCACTGCAAGCCGGTTTGGATAAAAGCATCTGTCAAATAAATAGGTGATACTGTGAGCATTCAAAGGCTAAGATACCCCAAACATGAAAAGGACATTTTGTGTCATTTGCTGCCAGAGGATCTAGTGTGCAGGGAATTGTGGAAAGGAACTCAATAAACTTTAGTAGCATTGCAAAACACAGTGGCTAGCGGGCAAGAAGAGAAGATGAAGAGGGAGGCGTTCAGTTTTCTCTCTGGGGATGCCATGGGTTTGACTGGAGGTCGTTTTATCCTGCAACTCTCATGTTTTATAAATGAGTGACATACATGTATAACATCACAAAAACCACAAAGACCTCATTTTCAATAAAGAAATTTTGTCTTTGTGTACTATTGGTTTGTTTAAAGAGTTGTAAAGTAGTGACTGTGCTGATTAAATTAATAATAATAATACATATTAATAATAATGAATAAAAATGAGACATATTTGGACTGCATATTGTTGCACATATTAAAATTTATGCAAGATTAATTTTTATTCTGCCCTCACCCCAATGACTATTACATTCTAATATTTTTAACCCAATATGCTTTTGTGTATCAACATCAAAGTATCAAAGTAATAATTGAGTAATAATTGAAGTGAAATTTTCAGTGATAATCTACTCTACTATTTAAAATACTTAGCTGCATTACATTTGCTATGCTATTATACTTTAATTATATCTGTACTGAGAGCCTTAATATACTGTAGCTTAAAAAAATGTCAGTAGAGAAAATAAAGCTTTAATTCATAAATGGTTGTACTAAAGCAAAGCTTAAGCTTAAATTTGCAAAGACATGCCGTCCTACGTTGGACAAGCTGTCAGGACCATCTGGCTGAGAGAGAGTAGTGTGAGGGACACATGTAGTCTCACTGTGATGTCATCTGTCTGTCTGTGATGCCAGTAGGATAGACAGTCCTGGGTTTGCACGGCCAGAACAACATCTGCAACTACACAATTAATGAATCAGAGTAAAAAAAAAATCTTGTTGATTAAAATCTTTCAGACATTTCATGAGGAAACTGATTGTGGTTCAAGTATTATTCATGTTTATATGCAAAAACACTTTGAAGATATGGCAAATGATCAACTGATCTCATTTCAGGAGGAAGAGATCTATGGTTTTAGCTACGTACTTGGGGCAGTAATATGTTTTAAGTGTATTAAATTGTAGTCACACGTTGTGTTTCTTACAGTTATATTCATAGATTTAAGTGTGGGAAAGCAAAAACGCAGACATACAATCTGTATGTTTCATCATTTGTTGCTTATTTCGTGATCTCTGACCTGCAAATGCGTGCAATGAAAAGACTTGTGATCAATAGAAGATCTGAATGTCACAGATATGACCTCTTGAGTGGATACAGAGAACCACGCTTTATGGTTTGCAGTGTTGTGGGGAAGTGGAATCAATATGTATGTATATTATATATTATATGATTTGTTAGTATTTATTAGAGAAGTTTTACTCATTGCACACTTCAACAAGCTTTACAGTAAATAATGTATGGCAGTAAATAATACAATGATATGATTATATTGTAAATACAAATTTTTCATGAAAATACATTTGTAAAAAAAGTAAAACATAAAAACAAGACAGGCTATAAATACAAATTTTTCATGAAAATACATTTGTAAAAAAAGTAAAACATAAACCCTTAAAAACCTTACACCATGTCTTTCCTATTAAAATGCTTACTACAGATGCAGATATAATATATATATTAATTAATTAAAGTTATAAGTTAATTAATGTCCAGCCTTGTTCCCCATGTGTGTTGAGTTTTTCCCTCGTCAGTGTCCGTACTTAAGTGCTTCAGTTTTTGTAAATCCTATGTCGATCCTAAAGTGTCATTCCCCTGTGTCAGCCTTGTGCTTTAAGTAAAGTCTCTACGTTTGCAACAGTTGTGCCTCTTGAGTCACTGAGTCATCAGTGTGAGAGTGAGCGTGACAATATATATATCTATATTTTTTTTTTAAATGACATGCATTTTGGAGGCAGTGTTTCGGACAAAATTTCGGACAAAAGTTTCAGATTTAGTGTGCAGTACACCAAACACTTATGTGCATTAAGCTTTTAGTATCACTCACCATGAATTTCTAAATTGATTCAATAGTATAACAACTGACATTAATAAAACATTGACAAATTCAGGTTAATCTGTTTTGAATAAAACTGTATGTGCCAACCTGATCTCACGGCAATTTGTACATAAGTGGCTAATTCGTACAAATTTGTACAACCTCACTCATACGCATTCATATGATTTATTCTAAATCGTACGTATGAATTTGTACGAATGACCTAAACATAACCCCGCCCCTAAACCTACCCATCATGTGGTTTTAAACAAATCGTATGAAATCGTATCGTAATCGAGTGAGGTGGTACAAAGTAGTACGAATTGGCACAAAGTTGTTACCACGTACGAATATGTATGAATTGCTCGTGTGACTGTGTTGTATGTGCTTATACACTGCATGCTGGGCGTTTCTCCTCGAAAGTGTTGTGAAATGTGCAAGAAGCAACATACAGTAATATAATTTTGCAAGAATGTTGCCATAGGCACGTTTTTCCGATGAGCCTGGGTTGCATAATAGGATTAGTAGGGTTTATATGCCAGCGCTTTGTATATTCTCAGTGTTTCAGTGCATATAGGTGACAATGAATTCTTCATTGGCAGTGGAAACTTTAATGACCCTTGTGGCTGTCTCTCTGGGAAAGACCCATCTAAGAGCAGACAATTCACAGCTGTATTCTCCACGGGAGGCTCTGAGCAGGGCTTTAGTGCCCATCTTGCACTTTGCACTTTAACGACGTCACTTTGGACAGCGGTGGCTGTCTGCTGAAATCTATTTCTGTTCTCTCTGTTGTCTCAGGCTTCCGCGGTGCCCTTTAAAGCTGAACAATGACGTACCGTTGGCACCTTGTTTCATTACGCCATGGCCCTGTAGATATTTCCTGTTTAAGATGCAGTGCAGTGTTGACTCACTCTGAGGAAAAGAGCCTCTCCTCACTCTGGTCCCGGCTGCCCTTTTCTTCAATGCTAGCAGGATCCTATAGTTTAGATAATCCCAGCTTTGAACACACATGCAAAGCTGTTCCCGTCTGACAGAAGAGACATGGCTTTGTCTAATCCCTAATCATTTTCCAATAGAACAAAATAAACTATTAATATAACTTTATAAAAAGGTACACTACAGAGGATGATTTATGTAATTTAATTTCATATTATTAATTAAAATGTTATGTCTTAGCCAGGTTGATATTCATAAATAGCCCAGAAATCTATAGTGTCTAAAAAATTCAATTTGAAGAACGGGGCAGAAGCCATTCATTTTCCAAACTGCTTGTCCTATGTAGGTTCACAGGGATGTTGGATCCCAGCGTTTTTGGGAAACAGGCAGGGAAACAACCAGGACGAGGGAAGTCAACCCTGCTCCTGCAGAGCTGTTACATTCCAAAGCATTATTGGGTGGTTGCTTTGTATGTTGCCCTTGTCTTGCATTTCAGGTCCTTCGTGGTCCCATCCATTGTTTGATGCTCCTGATTTGTTGGCTCATGTTCAAGTAAGCCAACCAATCCTGTCACTCCATACTTCTGATTGGCTGCTGCTCATCTCAATACTTCAACCAATTCTGTTATTCTGTGTTTCTGGTTTGACTATAATTTGTTTCAGTGCACCTTTCTCAACCAATCCCCATTCTCCAGCTGGCTTTTAAGAAGCCATTTCAAGAATTGGAGTCAGTCTTGAGACTCTAATTGTTATTAGTTAGACTGGGTTTTTGGTTTATTTTCAGCCGCACCCATAGCCAGTCTTTCCATCAGTGTCTGACTTAAAATCATTATTTTCAACTGTAAATATTTCTATTGATACCACTTCTCTATGTAAATAAGCACCTTGTATTGCAGAAAGTATTTAGTTTGTCATCACTTTGGTTACAGTCTGTGCTGGTATTTCAATTCTCCCAATGTCTCACAAATTTAAGTGTGCGACCCGTATACCCCTAGACCACCAAGGGTCGTAACAAGAGCTAACATTCTGCAGACCGAAATTCAAACCCTGCTCCAATACACTTGGCTGTGGTTTTCAGTTAGACCTTATTTAGCAGGTTTAGCTGTTATAAACTCTAGCTTTCCCTAAAAACTGAAAGAGATACAAAGGCAAAAAGACAGGTCTGAATCCTGTAATCATGTCACATGCTGTCGTCTAAGATACCTGATTGATTTTTTTGAAAGCAAGATATTAAGGTCCTCAAGGTCTACTTCGCTGCTAATTTTAACTCCGATCATTACCAAAATCACATGTTGACTATATCATTCCATTATCCTGTGATTCTATGAATGTTTAGCTATAAAGTACTACCTGAAAGCTGAAACTGGTAGTCATTTTTCAACTTTTAATCACATTTTTAACAAGGTATTTTTGGACAAATGGCCTGTCTATCAATGGACCAACACACACTCATTGAGGACAATACAGTGTCTCTAATTTACAGACAGTATATGAATTACTGGGGAAACCAAATAAACCCATGGCAGCTTCACATAGAAAGGCCTTCTGGCTCAGCCAAAACTTGAATTGGAAATTTTTTTTGCTGTGAGATGACATTACTCACAACAGAGCACTGCTTGCTAATATAAAAAAGCATGATAGTTGATTTGAACCCCCCAATCCTTAAAGCTCCAAATCTAGTCGAGAACGTCTGAACAGGCAAATCAGCATCTTTGGGATTACTAAAGATTACATTGGAACAAAGGTTGAAACAAAACTCTGCAGGAAAGTGATGAATGATATTCTGGCTCTATGATACAGATCATAGACACAGATTAAAAAGTAAATGATGTGTGCTAGATGAGGAATACATACAAAATATGCAGTGCTAAAGGAAATCCATGGATGGGCTAAAAACTCCTGGTCTGGTCTACTGATATATCTCAGGTCTCTCCTTTAACTTAAGCCTGTGGAATTCATTCCAGCTGTTTTATCACCCCACGGGCAAAAAATCAGTAATAAAAAAACTGCATGGCACGGTAACACATATAGACATCGATAACATCATTACCCAGGACATGATTAGATGTCTACAGCTAATTATTCAGTTGATGCACAGAGTTTGATTGGAATGCAGGTTGCGTTACAAAGCTTGCAATCATAGTAAAGGCACCAGCGACTGCCATTAGCAGTGGCTCATTAGGGGAGCTTCGTACAGTCAGGGTTCTGTAGGCATTCAAGAGGAGGAGGATGAATCTGTGAAGCTACTTTAGTCTCTTCACCCCTCTAACAATGTGTCATGATTCCCTTAGCATTTATGTGACACTACAATAAATAGAGACAAACAGCCTCTCTTGGCCACAAACCCGAATTCCTCTCATATTTGGCATTCTCCTTTGCTCTTTTTTCATATCAGTTTCTTTCGTTGGTCACTCGCTGCAAGGCAGCAAAAATGATTTCTATTACTTTACTGATCCCCTTGTCAACAACATACAAATGTGTGGAAACAAGGAAGTCAGCAATAGTATGAGAAAGCTATCTGTTATCATTCCAATTAATTGCAATGACAGTTGCTTGGCTGGTGCATGATTCCCTCTTGTTAATGAGTGGAAAAATTCAGTTCTTGGAAGAAATGGCAATGCTGAATGGTCGATGACACCAGTCTTCCACAATATTTTAACGTAATGTGAAAGGAAGCATACATGAAAGGGAAACTAAAGAGCCATATTCCCATATTCAAATAAATACCATAAAATGTAACGATATTGTTACAAGGCGGTCCTCTGTGGCGCTGTCCGACCGCCATCAGCGGGAACCATCACAATGGTCACTAAAAATCAATATTAGTTCCTACAAGGACCGCTTTTTCCCGAATACCCGCAGGGATTTCCGCCATAGGTGTTCGGCATTATCTCCTGTATTTAAAGAAACACTGAAGATCGCTTCGGTGCGAAGTCTTGATCTTGTTATCACTACTGAGTGTTTTTGGATTACTCTTGGATTGACTCTTTGGATACCGATTGGATTGTTTATCTCGACCTTGAAGCTTGCTTGTTACCCCGACCTGTGCCTGGACCTGATCTGTGAACTCTTGCCTGTTGCCTCGACCCTTTGCCTGGACATGGTTTGTGATTATTGCCTGATTCCCCGACTTCTCGCCTGTTTACGGTACTGTCTTTGTCTGCTCTGTGATAACCATGTCTGCCCCTGATGATGCCAGCCTGTTTGACTTTGATAGTGTCAATAAAGAGTTGCTAATGGATCTACCGTCTCCTGATACATTGTTACAAATATTGACTTCTTTTCCTTTTTTTTACCTATTTCTTATTTTTAATTAACATTTTTTTTGTGGATTGCGGATTTTGTGGATTTTTTGAGGGGACAGGTGAAAAAACTAAACAAACAAACAAAAACACAATATTTAGAATTTGGACTTCCTAATGCCTAATTTCACCATGTATAAAGAACATCGGCCATCAAATGCATCGGATATGGCTGTAGCTCCACTTCAAGTCGAACACACCTGTTGTTCTCTCGCGAGGCATTTGCATTGTGCTTTGTGCTTTTGTTGGCACCCGTACGGACATTCGTATGTTCGACTTGAAGCGACTTGAAATTTATCTGAGCTCAATTGGTTATGCCAGTGAACAAAAATCATTTTAGAGAACGGAAAAGATTAGAAAAAAAATTCTTTCCCCCTTGAATTTTTTTTTACCCACCCCGATTTTTTCCCTCCACCATGTCCCTTAAGGGGCTCCGTAGTATCCAGATCAGATGGTGTATCAGCACATAGAAATTATTATCGTTGTTTTGATTACAGAGACCCCCTCTGCATTTGATAAATTGGAGTTAAAGTGGTATCATAGCATGATAAGCTTTTAAATAGCATGTTTTGTTGATTTGTAAGAGAAGTCAGTGAGCACAGTCTCTGCAACAAACACAATTTCTGCACATTTTTTCTATACTTTTAATTTACAAATCCATTAAAGAAAAACATGCCATCTTTCACTGATGACTTTCACTTCATGGAAAAAGAACATGAAAAAATGCTTTTGACATGGGTCAATTATTTACATTAGTCATCAGAAGCAATTCTGACTATGTAAAATAAAAGAATTAATGATTTTTTTTTAACTATATCACAGTTAAGTCTTAAACTTTAAGCTCTTTTATTGGATAAACAACAGGAATTTTTTTGGGAGATTGGAAAGAAAAGGAATCAGCAAATGTCACAAGCAGCATTCAAACACAGGTGTGGTACTGGCTGTTCTACAATCAGAGAGTACAATGGTTCCATCTCCATACTCAACAGAAAGCTCTTTTCTTTTCTATTCCTTTTTGTACCGTATCTGTATGTTACGTGTGTATTTTAGGATGTGACTTTTGCTAAATTGTCATTCCTGCCCTTTCGTGGCAGTGTGAGCCCTGCTTTTCTGACAAGTAAAAGCGTTCTTCTTGGTCTTACAGATCTTCTCTTCAGTAGTTACATTTGAATTCCACAATGATTGTGAAAAGAAGGCAGTATCTAGTTCTCTTATTCTCCTTTTCAAACCATTTTTAAAGCTTCCCCAGCATGGCCATTTTGGATTTTGTTTATCATAAATAAGTGAGGCATCAAAAGTATGCAGGATGAATCAGGAAAAAACTCTAACCTGCCGATGCCTCCTTGACTACTTCACTCAGAGAAGCAGTTAATCACAGATGTCAATCATGACAGTACTGTACACCCTGTTTTTTTATAGCATCAAACTAAAAATCTAATTAAAACCAATTTTAGTAGAAAAACAAACACTTACACATACATAACAAGTAATACGGATGATTTAAATTTACAGAAACTGTCATTAAAAAAAAAAGTATTCCCATACATAAAGAGGCTTTATGCAGCCAGCCATCAGGTGGTGATTAAATTTACTCTGAAACTGCATTTTTCCTTACATTACAGTTGTTTAACTCTTACAGATTGTGAAATCTAATTGCATCATACTCATTAGTCAGTTGGAATTACCAGTTTACATTTCCAAACATATTTACAACTGGCATGCTACCGCAAAAAAAAAGAAATACAGACTTAAAAACTTAAAACCTTAAAAGCCTTCTAGAGAACGAGCTAGTGGCACCATCAGGACCACTGAAGCACCAGTTGTGAAGCAGCGAGGGGTAACACAGGGACCCGACAGGTATTCCGGATAGAAACGTAATGGGGCGGGGCCCTGAAAACCAGTGCGAGCCACCCCTAAATACCAATCATCCAGCTTTGGAGGACTCGGAACACAGTGGGACTTACCACTCGAGTCTCATCCCCTCAGTGGCCCGGGAAAACATAGCCATCAATTCTGGATCTGTATTCAGCACCGTGGAACGCCCAGTGGATGCCATGCCAGCCGGAACTTAATTTCCAGAACCTTCTGACTCTCCTTTCCAGAAATCGACATCCGGTCACCGGGGGAGAACACTAAAGGTAAGAGCTGGTACCCCTTGTGAGGATCCAGACTGCCCCAATGGCAGCTCCATTGCATATAGCGCTGGTGGAAGGAGGGGCTTTTTGCTCACCGTTAGACCAGACCGCCCTCTGCCAGAAGAAGTGCCTAGTCCTACAACTAGGTAGAGCAGGGTTCCTCAAATCTTACCCTTGAGGTCCGAGGCACTGCAGAGTTTGTATCTAACCCTAATCAAACACACCTGAGCATGCTAATCAATGTCTTAACGGACTGAGGTCGGCTCTCTCGCCGGTGGGAGCGTGTGGCTTTTATTCAGATGTCAGAGAAAATAACTGAAACTGCTCTGCCATATATGATCGCACATATAAGAGTACAGCATTTAAATCTGTAAAGGGATTATTTTTTTTGTATACACTCACTATATCAACAAAACATTCTGTTTTTGGTAAATAAAGAAAATTAACAATGTGTGTTCTCTGCTGTCTCTGTCTTCGTGATGTTCAGATTAAAACACATCAATAAAATGAACTGAAACTCAGCAAAAACGTGACTCACAGACATGAGAGTTATATCTACAGAAAGCTGTATATGTCTACTCTAAAATGAAGTTAGTCATGTCGAAAACAAATATTATGTGATAAAGTTATCAGTGTGAAAACAACACCATGTTCGTTTTCTTTGTTTGAGCTTATTATAGTTAATTCGACCGCGCCCCCGAGGTTCACACGCTATTGTTATTACAATCATCCACGTGCGATGCGCATGACATGTACACGCCCACAACAGCAGCGCAAGCTCTGCTTGAAAACATTTCTTCAACTTCACTTCAGCTGCGTTTCGTTTCTGGAAGAAGATGCGCTATGAGAAATAAGGTTTACTTTAGACAATGAAGATTTGACACTTGGCTCGATTCAGGAAGATATCATGAAAGGAATAACAGATGCATCTTGCAAGCTGACCCACGGAGCAGATTGTTATAATGAGTAAGTAACGTTAATGTTTCTTTATTTTCTGCTTTAGTTTACATTGTATTGTGGCATAAAGCTGAACACATTTACAAGTTGTGTTTTTCCCAAACTATAATTCCTGACTAAAATGCTTGAAATTGAGTGAAACGGTTTGAGTATGACAGGCACTCCATTGACAGACTTCTACATTTCTTACAATGTATAATATAAAACATTACAATTTTAAAGTAATATGAGTAGATGATGAATCCTGTGAGTCTTAAAATGTTTAGTATTAATACTCTGTTCACATATCTATTTTATAAATATTTATCTATAGATGTTTAATGTCCTAAACAATAATAATAAAATCTCAGATATACTGTAAAATGCTCTTTTAAGATAATACAAAGTGTGCATCGGTCGATGACTTTAAAATTATTCTATATAAATATATACCCTACATATACTGATGTTAGTATGCTCACAGATGTTTTGTTGTTTGTTTTTTAGTGATCAGACACCTGTTTTCCTCTAGGTGCGCTGTTACCAACATCAGATGTTTAACTACACTGAGATTCTCTGGTAAAACAAGTTCTCTGGTTACATCATTCTGAAGTAAATATTCTATCCTAATAGACTGGTTACTCTCAGTATTGTGCAGGACTATTAAGTATGTGTTCAATGGCCTTAATTCAGTTACTTTTATTTTCCCAAAACTTACTAACCACGCATAATATTTGTTTTCTAAAAAAATGCAAACATGTACATTCATCTGTCAAGTATTGTTGTAGAACAATTTGTGCTGATTACAAGAAAAATACATGTTGGTCAATAATATGTTATAAGAAGCTGATAAAAGCACAAATATCAGAGCAAGTGCCCCAAAATCACCTCAGACCTCAGGGGGTAAAGGATCATTAGAAAGCACAGGAAGGTGAGTTTTATCAGGGTTGGAGCAAAACTATGCAATGCATCGGACCTCCAGGGTAAGATTTGAGGAACCCTGAGGTAGAGGAATGGTGGCCTTGCCCCCTTGCTGGTAGTGGAGTCTGATCCGCAGCTCTGCGATGATCATCTTCCCAGAGGGAAAAGATGACTCATCCACAAAAGCCATCTCAATGTGCTTTACGTTCAGACATGTGAGACAGCGATCGTGACCATCACCCGATGCCAGGGAACAACCACATCCAGAAGTGCACGAGTGGTATGACATATTTAAAAAAAACGCATCTTTACAAAGATGTACCACCCGTGAGCTGCTCTTTTAGAAAAGCTCTTTTAGTGTGCTGAGGTGAACAGGGGAGATGGCCACATGCACACAACAGTGGGGTAGTGCAAACTGTTGTGGCAATCCACTCGACACTGGAACTCATGTGAGCTAAGCTCTGAAGCGAAAAGCTAATGAGCACTAAATCCACTGCTTGTTTATACTCACGCTGCGATCAACTGCAGCTGGATGTTAATCAGCGCCAATTTCATTGGCGTGTTTTCATACACGCGAAGTAGATCGGCATCTCAAAGCAAGATTCCTATTCGTCGGTCACCGACGTGACTCGGACTGACCGACTGAAAGGGAACTGCATACTGGGATTGCACACTGTTGTCTGACTGCACAATCTTTTTATATGTATTACCAGTTATCTGTTTATTATCAGAGTGCAGATATATTTAGTGTTGCTTAGGAGGCCATATCAGGTTGAATGATATAGAGCAATATAAAACAAAAATGGAATATCTGACAAAAGCAAGGAATAGTGTCATGAATAATTTTGTCTTTGTATGCAGCCATCATATTAAAAGGAATCAGCTGATTTTGTTAATTAAAATCACAGAGCACAAATGTTTGATGTAAAACAATGAACCACACTAACAATAAACATTCAATTAAATAAATTTAATTAATTATAAATAATACAATAATACTTTATTAATAAATTGCTATTATTTTTTTTTCATGGGTAGAATTATGAATTCCTCAATCACAACAAACAAATTAAATCTAACCAAAATGAAACCACTCTCCAAATTGACTTAGTAAAAATCACTGTCAGAGCAATTACATACACGGCAAATAGGAAATAGGAACAAAACAAACATCTTTGGGTCATCAACAAAAACAGCCGACTAATTCAGTGCTGTAGAATGTATGTGCAGCTGCATACATAGCAATGTATTCAGTAGTGGATGATGATCCAGCTTAAACAGCAACTTGATGAATGCAGTGGTATAACGGCTCATCAGCCTGCAGTGAAATCAGATCTCCTCAGAAGGAACGCATGATGAATTCTCCTATCCATCAGCTGTGGAGGTGCACTCGTGTGCCAGACTGCATGTGGTCACGCGCCAGCTCAAGTGCAATCATCCATACAGCACACATGTTGATGAGGTGAACTGCAGAATCAACAGGTACTGTGTGTGCCTGGACTACATAAGCTTTCTAATCATCTTTTTTTATGTTTTGGACACATTCAATGTTTTGTGTGCTGTGCTAAAACTATAAATATGGTGATAAATATGATCATGAGCCTGTCTTACGTATCCTGAGACATCAATATACTATTCAAATTTTCAACCTGAGAGAAGCAGTGATGTCAAGGATTTTAGTTTTTGCTAATTGCAAGGATCTGCCTGTCTTGTTTGGCCTTTTTTAAGAGAGAATCACCTCTCTTGCTCCTCTTAGTGGCAGTGCATGCTACCGCAGGATAATGGGTTTGAAGGACACATCTATTCTTAGACTTGAGCAGCCTGCCAATGCGCTGGCTACTTTTGCATAAGAAAGCAAAAAAAGTTGCACATTATTTTACTGTGTCCTTGTATCCCATATCACATGTACTGAAGTACCAGAAGTAAAAACTGTGTAAAAACCTAACCCTATAGTAAGTAGCATATGAAGAGTTTTTGTTTGAGTATCATAATTGATACAACATACTTTTATTGTTGTGTGATATAATGTTATAATGTTGTATGATATAGGCAAATATGCAGCTCATACACGAGGATAAAAAAACACTCTAAAGGCCCAAACAGAGTAAATAAATGGTCAAAAGGTAAGATGAAATTCTGAATGCTAAAATGTATAAAATTAGACCATGCATTTATCTGTACGATCAAAACTCAATGTGTAATTTAAGTTCTTATTGGCGTCATTAGAAGAAAACGCCTCAAAACGTATATATGTGTGAGCCGACCCCAGAGGGTTAACATGCATATGAAATGTAAGTCACTTAATAACAGTGTCACAAAAATGTATTTAAAGACAAGTATTTTGAATGAGCCTGGGTTGTATAGTATAAAGTACATATTAAACTGTATAACATATTTCATGCTCTATACTTGGTTCAAAAGACTAAACACCCCCCACCCAAAATTTCATAACAGTAAACATAAATAAATAAAATATTTATTCGAATTTGTTTGCTTATATATAACAAATACTTTGTTTGTTTGGTTTTTTTAAGTGTGAGTTAAAATTTCAACTTTGTTTGGTATATGTTCTTGACAGGTTTCATTTGTATATGACATTTGATATTTCATTGAGTTGGATGTGACTGGATTATTTTGTCATTCAGGTTTCACATTACACCTTTAGAGGCATTTAGAGGTTATTTTCAAGTGTAAAGATGTCAGAGACATACATCTGATTTTACCCGTCTGCTGAACTGAAAATATTGCCCTGTATATAACAGCAATCACAGTGAAATGTCATTGGCTGTTTCTGCGAAGCACAGTCATGCGGTCAACAACGATTTATATAGTTTATTATATCTGGTGAGACAGTTGACTTTCAATAAAGATATAATCTCAAAGGCCAAGAGACATCCCTACATAAACAGACTATGAAAATCACAGCTTTTTTTAGTGATATGTTTGTACAAAACTGAAGACATCGAGCTACATGTTGTTTGACAGTGCTGCCTGTTCCCTGTGGTTTATGAGATGAGATTGAAGAAAAGATAAGCTATCACAAGATATAATGACAAATGTAATGGGCCATTAGTGTGAGTATGAATATATTGCATGGACAGAGCATGTCTAAAGAAACTACAAATGATTTCCAGAGAAGCCAGTGAACCTGTTTTTACTCTGCCTATGATAGCTCAGATCCACTCAATGACCTACAATATCAATATCAATTTCAAAGTTTTGCTTTAGAAAGCTATGCTCTACAGTGCATGATTGATAACTCCAAGCCAACATTCATTTAACAAGGTAGTTTTCTTCAGGTGAGAAATATCATTGTCAGTCAGCAGAGCTCAAAGCACATGCACACTCCAGACTAAGCAACTGCTCTAAAAAGATAAATGTGCCGTAAAGTATTATAAAGCTTTTTTAAAGCTATGCAGATGTTTTTAGAGCACAGCACTGTCGTATGAAGAAGTTTAAACAATCAGCCGTCAACCCATTTTATTCCCTTGACAGTCCTCTTATAATCACCTGGAAAGAAAACCACAGTTTGTGATATGCATATTGAGTTTATGTAACCTTAAAACCAGGGGAACAGGCAGAGTGGGGCCAGAAAATATGTAATTTCACATCATAAAATTATTCTGTATTCATTTCTGTGTGAAAACTTTAATAAAAATTACTGGAATCTTGTAGCTGTATCTATAACATCAGGGAAATCAAAACTATTAGGCAAACATCAAAAACCCAAACAAGTTTAGAGCAGATCTATTGAGCACAAACTTAGAAGCTTTGTGTCCTTCTGGAGTTGGTGGTCAACACCAGATGCATTAGGAAAGTTAAGTAATGACAGAAAAAAAAAAGAAAGCAAAGAAATTCTGTTTTTCATCAAGTCCCTAGGAACAGAGCTAAGATGTACTGGGTATATTAAATATATATTAAATATATTATATATTAAAGTTACAGGGCAGATTATACTGAAACAAATAGGACAAGAACACATTTTCAAATGTGCTGAGAAGATATAGAAACTTGTACATACATAGAAACTTGAACGAGACGCTAGGGGAATGCCTCCAGCGTGACAGCTATGAATCGTGTGTAAAATCAGCCAATGAATATTTGGGTCGTCATAGGCGGGTTGATGCAGTTCTCCAACAAAATGAGGAGAGCTGCAGACATAGTGAGAAAATGTCACTTACATTTACAAAGTATGTGGATGCTACGCTGGCACCGTTGCGACTCCAGGACATCCGCATACTCAATTTTATCAACAACTGGTTGATTTTAGCACATTCGGTGAGCAAAGCGAAGAGACATCGAGATGTCATACTTGCTCATATGAAACGACTGGGGTTGAGACAGACTGGGTCATTGACTTGGGAGCCCTGATTCGCTCTGGTATTGAGAAAACGCCAATCAGAATTTCTTCTGACTGGCTAGTGGAATTTGCATGCTAAGCCACCCCCAGCCACGCCGGTATAATTAGGCTACAGCTGCATCCACTCATTAGGTTTTGCTGAGGAGCCAAGAGCCAGGCACCTCTGGGCCGTTCAGTGGTGGGGTTCGAAGAGATGGCAGAGGGACATAACGTCTCCGTTCCCTCCATCAGGGAACGGGAGTTACAACAGGTAACCTAGATGTTCCCTTGTCTGTCAGTCACTACGACATTATGTTGTGACGGCAGACTGGGTCCCATATGGAAAACGCCATCACCGAAGAACCCCATCGCGACCTGACAGTAGCCGTCGTAAACGGGTGCTGAGCAAGTCACAACCTTCCCTGGTTCCTGCGCAGACACTCAACCACGGCACCCGTAGGGCCAGTGGGAGGTCACAGTGCTGGAAGAAGCCAACTGTGCGTTCCTGAACTAGAGAGTATTTTAAACTCTAGGGAAGGGATTTCGACCTTCACGAGGATTGATTAGATCCTCCTTTTTGTTGTTACAGTTTGGCAGGCCGAGGGTGCGCTCGGAGGAGCGCACGGAGAGCCGCACCCTACCCGTAGGGAGGTAACGTGCGGTCCGCAGTATGGAATGTCCCACTGGGCACGGTCACATACGCAGATGCCTAAGGGTCTAGTTCCACCCGCAGGGGGGAGCTGAGACACACATAGGCGGGCCAAGGGAAGACACCAACCGGGAAGCTTACTTCGTGGAAAGCCATCGCATGAGATTACCCGTAGGGAATCATACATGCGGCCACCCATCCCAGTACAGGGGCTGACCTTTCGGGCATAAAACGCCTGGATACTGGGCCAGGTGCGAGACTGCTCCGCTCAGTCTGCACCACGGGTGCTTGGAGGATGTTATCCCAGGCCCCACTGGGGCAACTGTGGGAAATGATAGGCGCTCTG
>JAUMHR010000062.1:5191490-5203544 GCA_032361145.1 Enteromius fasciolatus | reverse complement strand
ACTGACCCATATGAATGGGCTGATAACGACTGAAAACGGCCCATTCAAATCGCGTGATAACATCCGAATCGGCTGACCATTATCGGGTCCCAATCCCGAATCATGGTCAGGGGAATCGTTGTCAGGTCTGGTGTACGAAATTCGGCCAGGAGTGCCGTTGTCGGGTCCTAGCGCCGAATCAAGGCCTGAGAGATCCTCAGACCACTCTTCCCCTATATCACCACATGAAACAGGTCCGGTAAACGTGGGAGACCTCACCAATAATTTTTTTGGGGAGGTTAGGTGTGCTTGGGTCTTGACGGGGACTATGTAACATTGTCTGTTTAGACTTGTCTGTCATGTCAGTCTGTTTCGCAGTTTGTTTACATTCTGTGTCCATGTGTTTTGCCTCGTTTGAAGTCCTGCACCTGTCATTAGTGTTTCATTTAGCCCAGCTGCGTGACCCAGGTGTTTTGTGTTTCCCTCCTTGTTTCTATGTGCATTGAGTTTTCCCCTGTCACTCGTTGAATGTGTTATTCGCGCTCGCCTGTCATCTTGTCAACCTTGTATCCTGGAATAATATTAAAGTACTCTATGTTTTCATGCAACCCAAGTCTCCGTTGAAGTTTCTGTCCGTCGAGAAACCGGCAGCCATGACAGCAGCATTAATTTTATTATTTTTGTGTTTTTTTTTAGTTGTCATATCAATGATCTTGCTCGCAACCGTATTATTAATCTGCTTAACGTTACTTTATATGAAATGATAACGTTTCATTCTGTTCTGTGATTTCTGCTGCCAGCTCGTTTCAAATAATAGGCCTTTATAATGTTACACAAGATTTAATTTTAAACCCTTAAAATAAATAACATTTCTGCAATAGTTACTTTTCATTTAATGTCTATGTGCCATGGGCCACAAAAAAGGTTCTCTGACATGCTGTGAATACACAAAAAACTCAACAATTACAAAATTAAACTATTTTATTTTTGCACTGTAATACTATTCTTTCGCATCCATGCGAGGAACACACCCAAATCCAACCATTTATTTGGCAATCTTCATCCCTATCTGAAGCAGCGAGAGAAGACGTGACCATAAACAGCAAAACCCGCACCGGACTAACGCGTTTGTTACAAATCCAAATGTTGCCGCTACAAACAACAGGTGTTACTGCAGGATAATTAAACGCTCATTGGCGCTCACATGCATTCGTCACAAATTGTGACATGTCGTAATACTGGTAAAGTGTATTCAAACGATGTACGCGCCTTCACAAGCTCACTCAGAGAGGATTGGGAAGATAATCTGGGTAATATTTTACAGCGATTAACAATATATATTCTGCTTTGCACCTTACACAAACCTACTGTATTCCACCAGAGATGACTGTGGCTGTAAATCATCATCATTTAGGTTACTTTTGGTAATGCTTTTAACATTGGTTCAATAAATAAATGATTTTAATTACATTTATTTGTCTGTCATGTTTTTCTTACACTCTACATGGATGAAAATGGTTATTTTGGTAGGTTTAGGTTTGGGGGTAGGTTAAAAATCTCAATTGCTTATTGATAGAATGATATAAATGCATATTTTCTAAAAAAAATAAATAAATAAAAAATGGGTGGGTTTAGGTTAGGGGTTGGTTAAGGGTCCTAAAAATCTAAATTGCTTGTTGACAAAATTATAAAAATTATAAAAATAAAAAACAATTTATACTTTAATACATAAAAATCATGTACATTTCGTGATTATACGTTTAAAATTAATTAGCTCTTTGTCTTTCAGTAATTGGAATATAATAGAAAATGTTGCTTTTGAGTTTTATGGTTAAGACCTCAAATAGATGTGTATAATCTTTCTGTAAAGCATGCAGATATTCAGAAATAAGTGTTGTTACAATACTTGTGGAACTTGCTTTTAACTGAATAATTTTTTTTTCATATTTAGGACACCGGCCTTCTCTGAACAGTGTCTCATCACACAGGCCTCAGTACACTGGAGGTGAGCTATTTTATTAGCTGTTATGCCCAGCAGTTTTACTTCATAATCACTGCTACACTTTATTTACAATTTCAAATAATTTTTTTGCGGATGCAGTGCACCTGTAACCACTATATTTCTTCTTATTTATTTATTTTCCAGATTTAAGAGTACATTTCACATCCTGCAACCTCTAAAAGCTATGTTTCTACTTTAATACAATATTTATACAGTACAGTATACAATATTTTAAAATAAACAATGATGACTTCTTAACTGGAACTTTGACAAATATCTGTACTGTATTTTTTATGTTTTAAACCTTACTTATATCTTTTTTTAATTCTAGAACCCAGATTTGACAAAACTGCACACCCATTTACTCTGTGACTACCTCAGATACTTCTACAACCAACCTGTGTAAGTACTCCTAGTTACATCTTAAACAAATATATAAATGTGGGGAAATCAGCTTTGTTTTTGCTGTTATATCTCTGAGATGTTTGCATTAAGATTCATGTTGATTGTATAACTAGTTGGACCAAACTCTTCTATGAATGGTAGGGAGCAGTTTTAGTTCTATTTCTACTTGAACTAGGTTAGGCATGTTTTGATTGCAAACCAGTCTCAATCTGAATTGATCTGAACACACTGAACTGTGCTTTAGAACGCCTGGAGCGATGTTGCTGCTCAGGATTGGTCGCTTGTCTTTTGCCTAACCAACAGTTTCTTTGGACGAGAAACTGTTCCCTACTAATATTGAGTTTATTTTGTTCTATACAGGTGTCTGATGTTGATGCAGTCTGGGCACTAGTGTCTGTTGAGGTTCTGACGATCACTGAAGATTAATTACTTCTCCAGATCTTCTCTGCCTTGACCCTGTGTCTTCTGCCATTGTTGTTCAGGAAAGTACTACAAAGAATCTGCCTCAACCATTTGCTTACGGACTATCCTGTGCTACGTTTGAATTACTGCTACATTTGGATTACCCAATATTGTGAAGAACATTTACAGTGTGATAGTTGACTTGTGATAGAAAAAAAAACTCTCGAGAACTTGTGTGTCCAGCCCAGTGCCATTAAATCAATTGTTTACAAGCATGTCCCAAATCAGATTGTTTTTGCTTTGTTTTAAAATGTCTGTAATACAAGTTAAAATTGTATTGAATATCATTACCTTTAACTTTGAACTGTCACTACCTTAAATTTGTTTGACATTTTTTGTGTGTGTTATAAAGAACATTGTTATCACTCATTTGTAATGGATATTTAGATCACTCAATTTACTTGAGTAAGGCTTACTTGCTATTTTTAAGGCAATCGGTTTGCATGCTTTTATCAAGTAAATTAGACTGATGATTAAGTAAATACAACTATGAAATCCCAAGTTGCAGGAACTGTTACATGAGTTAGCAGAACTAACATGTAAGTTTACAACACTAAATAAACCTTTGTAAGAACAAATTACAATTATTATTTGTCTTTACTTGTTTTATTTTCAAGGCGATCGGTTTTTCATGCTTTTTTTGAGTAAGGTCAACTAATTGGATTTACAGTGTACATTTTAAACATAAAAATGTCTAAATTGTATGCTTAAGCAACGAAAAGGTACGTTTTATGCTTGTAAATGTAACAAATACCTACTTTTAAACATGAGATCAGGCTGGATAATTATGGCCCTTTTGTGTCAGAGAACGAGTGCACAGCCATCTTTAGGTTCTGTGTATTTTTACATCCATTCCTTTTCTCATTTTGTAACCGTGAAAAAAATGTTTATGCCTTTTTGCACTTTTGATAAACACTTGAAAAATGCACAAGTTTTATATTTGGCCATATTAGAAGTAATGCTTGTCCCACATGTTCAGTTTAGAACAAGTGCCATCTTTGGAACAATTCATAGACTTAATACTAACATGATTTGACACGTACTTTAATGCATATGATCACACCTGCACATACTGGTGTGGAGCGTTTGATCTCTGTGTGTCATGTGATCAACTGCTTAATTCAAATCTGCTTTCCTGCTTTGGCTGGCTCTAAGACAGATAAGAGCAGCAAAGACAAAAACAGAACCAACAAATATATGCAGATATGGTTAAAGTTTTATGTACACATTTTAGTATTATTTAGATTCAAAAGAGAAACAGAAGGCTGACTAACAGGAGGAGTTGGGGATAGAGGAGAGAAATGAGCTATAAAGCAATGTGAAAGCTTCTGCTATTACTGAGGGACCTTATATATGAATGCTTAGATTGTTGTCGTAGATAGGTAGATGGGGATCAGCTGAGAGTCAGCTGATACTGATTTGACTAATGTGAACTGCCATAACTAATGTAATTGTTTTCTGGGATATGATTTTGTGATATCAGAGTGAACCATACAACATTTATTCAAATTCTGAATGGATTAGCCCAGAAAGCGCATAAAGCGCACTTATTAGTTCATTTCAAATCATTGTGATCTCACAAATTTCCGTCATAATCAGTAAAGGTCTATAGCAAGAAACGAGATTTACATTACTTTTTTTTTTTTAGGATTTTTAATAAAATATGAATTTCAAATAATTTAAAGCACACAGTTCTTTCAATATTTTGCACAACCTTACTTTTACACTGTAAAGACTGAAAAATGGCTGAGGAAATGGGTTTGTAGCTGGAAGTCAATTCCCTTTGTAGGAATTCACTCTATGTGTGCGGAACACAAGTCAACTCACTCTCATTTCATTGAGTTGAACACCCATGTGGACACTTGAGGAAACTTCACTTTCCTCTACTTCACAGCTAACATCTTATGATCATACCCTAAAACACATTTCTGGAACTTTGTTCCAAACACTAGTATTCCATTTTAAAGTTCAGACCTGTGCAGCTGCTCTGAATGGAAAAGTTCCAACATCTATTGCCCTCTCATTGCCACTATTTCATGGCTATGAAGTAAAATCAAGGTTTGCAAGCAGTCATCTCAACCAATTCTTCATGCTGCACCTGTGTGGAGCCCTTACAGGTCAATTTGCAATGCTTAAAGAGTACACTGAATCCTTCAGAATGAACAAAACACAACGCTTTTCTCAAATTTCCACCAATGATTGGTATAATGTTAAAAAAATATTATTCTCATTTATACAGTTGATTGTAAAGTATCTATGCCTAGTATTTCTTGTACTGCTTTGAATTTGCTCTGATTGTAATGTACAAAATGTTATAAAACTAAAATAGGGAACACTTATTCACTATTAACTACAAGTTATTTTCTACAACAAAAACCAACAGCTCAGAAACTCCAACTAACTAATCACTGTTAGCGTGAACACAGCTTTAGTAATTAGTAATTATCACATGAAATCACACCACAAATACATACTCAGCATTATCTGTTCATCAGAATGCAACCTGAGGTTTAGTAAAGTAGTTTTTTTTTTTTCTTTTTACCAAAAGCAAGATTTGCTTTGTCATGCAATCAATCACTCACCATAGTCACTGTCATAGAAGATGATGAACTTTTGCCAACGCAGCTCACCAACTAACGTCAACATGACATCACTTAGACGGACAGGTGGTCGTGCTGCAAGGGTGTATCTCTCTCCGTCGGGGCTTGGATTGAGTTGGCATGCGGTACGAGGTGATCCTTCAGCATTTCTCTGGATGTAAAGGTGAGGTATGTGCATGGCATCTGTAAGGGACTGCAGAGCACTGGCTGAGGCACAGCCCGTAGATGTGACCAAGGCCAGGATCCCCTGCGTCATCAGTTCACATGCTGCAAAATTAAAGAAAAGACGGAAAACTGATGAGCTTGGAGTTTAAAAATCACTTACGCAGCAACAACGGACATCTTATCACTCACATGGCTCTGCTATTAGTGTCTATACACAGCACAGCTTTTAGAAGACAGTGTATAACAAACTTTAAGAAACAGATAACAAAAAATGTGTGGTATTTCCTCTAGAGAGGCTTTATCATCTTATTCACTTTGGCAAAAAAAAAAAGCCAAATAAGAGCAGTTAGCATAAAATATTCCCCATATTTATTTTATTTTATCTATGAGGATAACCATGACCAGACAATATTTTTAAATAGGTTATATATTTTTGATGACTTCTTGAATTGTGTGAAGCCAGTAAGAGGTCTATTTTGTGGGTAAGACAAAATTTGGCTTTAAAATGTAGATTTAGAAATTATTTGGTTATCTTCTTGGCAGCTCAAGCAAACACAGATAACATTTTGTGCATGGCTAAAAGCTTTTTAAATGAAGACTCCCCATTTAATTCTGATTTTGAAAATCAGGACCACATCAACATTGGAAGGCTTTGCAATCAGCTCTGCCTTTGTTTCATGATGTCAAGTCAATGGTCACTAAAACACTGAGGAAGAATTAAAATAATAACAATATTTTCAACTGTGCATTGTGATGCACTGGTGTTTAAAGTTTGCATAATGTGTAAAAATGTGTCAAGCAACAATGCAACTTTCTTCAGTAATATGCAATAAAACATTTTCATTTAATTCCATCAATTTCCAAATAATGAGAGAACATATATAAATGTGTTGAAGTACCTTTAATTAACTGTTTTTAATTGGTATTTAGTGTACAGCAATTCATTTTATCTTTGAATTGAGTTATCTGTGCTGTGATCAATACAGTTAGCATGATGGAAAATATTCGTACCATCGCAATTTTAGTCATAACAACCAACCCCTAGGCAAAATTGTCTTTGTGCGAAGCCCATTTTCTAATTTTGCAATAATTTGAAAGCCATTTAATTCAACCAGTAATTAATCTTTAGATTAAATCTAGAATTTGTTTTTTTTTTCGAGCATGAAAGGGCACTACTTCAGCATGGTTTCAATGCTTAATTGCTGACACATTACAAAGGGACAGACAGTCTGCCTTTGTATTAATTAAAGCCAATCGAGTTTTAATTTGACCTTGCATTAATTAAAATCCACGGTTTTGTGTAAAGCAAGCTCAGTGTCACAAAAACTGACCTTTTTTTATCCAACACACATTAAAAGAATAATAATAAAAACACAGCCCCAAATAGCTGACTGTGTTTAATTTGTTTGGGGCTCTGAAATGAGATATGTGCATTTTATTTAACTACGTAAGCTATGCCAAGAAACAAGCTCCATTGGGACAAAAAAGTATTTAGGCTCTATTACCTCTTTGGCATTCATATTGCTCCTATTTAATCAGTGTGTTATAATGGGGTGACACCCAGGTGTTTCTGTATATTATAGAACAATGCTGAGTTCAGCAAAGTCTCATACAATCGCACACGTAGCACATGCTTTAAAATAAGTTGAGAAGTCATTATGTCTTAAACATTAGTCTTATATTGTTGGTCCCAAAAGCAATGTGGTCCTTGAGGCTGAGACCCAGCTAACGGTTCAAACTCTAATTAGAGTCTAATCAGTTGTCTAGACTGCCCTTTAATACTGTTGGTGCTGTAGCAAGCATACTCTAAAAAAATCTGATTTCAGGATAAAAATGAATTTTCTTTGCTCTTTAAAACAGTTTTAAGCCTATTTTCCTTAGAAAACTAATTCTTACTGAAACAGGATATTCAGTTAGGAAAAAGGTAGGGCAAGACTTTTTATCCATTTGAAATTCATTGGACCATGAAAACTGGCCATTCGATACGAGAAAGGAGGCAATCGGTTGAATGGAAGGGGCTGAAATCTAAGAGGGATTTGTAGCTTTGGTTGAAAAGGAAAGTAGTTTTTAAGGAAAAGTTATTACATCTTGTTGAAAGATCACAGAGGTAAACATTTATTTTTCTTTGAAATAACATGCACTGATGCATTGAGCACAATAAGATCGGGGAAGGTGTATTAAGAAAGTAAATGCGGTAAATTTAGATTCCATGTTGTTCGGTGGTTCTTGAGAAGCGTCTAGAAGAGGCAAAGTTTTATTTTTGTGAAACACAAACCTCTCTAACAGCATGGAAGAAGAAAATAAAGAAAAATATATTACAATTGTGATCAATATGCGTCTTAGAGAAACTCAGTTCTTAGTAGAGAGATATTGAAATGTCATTTTGAGGCACTGGCTAGAGAAGAAATCATGGCAGATAATCAACTTGCAGAGACTATTGACGTGACAAATACTAAACAACACTGAGAACTCATTAAGTGCCAGAGTGCAATGCCACTAAAAATCAAACTTTAAAAATTAGCTTTTTTTGCAGCCATTCATTCATTCATTTAAATGTCACTGTACATAATAATCTGAATGTACCTTTCTTAGGTTTATTTCACATTTTACTATTACTAAAATGCTCACTACACTGATTGAAGTTCATTCATTAGCTGTTGAGGTGCAACTATTGATTACAAGCAGTGTGGGGGATTTGCACGTGTGCAAACACACAACACACAACATTAGCAGTTCTAGTTCACACAAGCTCAGTTTTAGACATTTTTAAAATGTCACAATTATGATAAAAGGACAATAACATTAGCGTAAACAATCATCTTCAAAAGTTAGTTTTCATTAGCAAATCAACTACAGACATGAACATAACAGTCTGAATCTTGCTGTACAAGTTAATCGGTCCCACTTTATATTAAGTGTTCCTAGTACATGCGTACTTCCATAGTAACTAGATGTGTATGTACTGTAGTATGTACGTACAGTGTAAGTAAGTATCAGCTGTAATATTTCTGTAACTTCACACATGTAACAACCCTCAGAATGGTATGTGTAAGTACAAATGTGTAACAGGACTAACAGCATTTTTCGGTAAATTAATTAAAAAGACAATTGCTATGGATTTAGCATGTAATATCATTTAGAAATATCATGAGATCTTTTATCCGTGCTGTTATGTTTACCGTCTGGGTTTTGTTTTTTTGTTTTTTTTTAACTATATCTTTGTCATTAAAGTTACAGTATTATATTTGGTGTGGACAGGTCTTAACTCCCACACAATACAAAGCCAGTGCAGTCTCTTAGCCTTCTGCGATTGAGAGGGGAAGGAAAAAAATAAACGCAACAACACAACTTGAGAGTGAATTTAAGTGAAAGCAACCTTAGACAGGTAACCTAGCTTTTGGCTGAAAAAATCCATACAGGCTCACTGATAGTGCCTTTAAGTCATCAATGACCAATCCCTTTAAGGGATTTCAAGGACAAAAGCAGGACAGAAATGCTTGAAAAAAGACTCAAGTGAATGCGTCACAAAAGAAACACCATCAACTGAAGCATGTTTAGCAGCAATTGCCTCCACATAAATGCTGCTGAGGATGAGCCTGCAGTAAAACATGCAGAAAGGAATGCCAGTACTGAACCAACTGTGCCTTCACTTCAAGTGACCAAAACTCAGCTCTAACATCATGGTCAGTGCATCGACTTACAGTACAGCACAACTGTGCTTATGGTGCCCTAAGCTCGATTCAACCCTTGAGGTCCTTTATCTTTCAAATTACCAACTTGCAAAAACATAGAGAATCATTGTAAAAGGAGCTCTTGCATTCAAAATGGTCTCTGTAATCTCTGGTGAAAGACCTAAAGTAACGGAATTTTCCATTTAAATTAAAATCCACAGAATTTTTCACATTTCATGCCAGTGATGTCACATGGTCCCTCGAGCCTGTGAAATTTGATCTACTCTGAATAGGATCTCTCAAGGAAGCTCCTTCAGGAGAAACAAATGTGGAATGGATACTGGCATAAGATTTTATTTTTTTTCCCACTCTTGCAAGTACTGCAAATATCCGATCCCAGATTCAACAGACCTGGCATGTGCACTGACCTTAGCGACCTTAGATGCCCGAAGCAGAATGTGCCACGATGAGCTCTACATGTGATGTGAATGTACTCTCCCTTGATGTTTATGTATGAGACAATCGACCTATTCTGTTCTATGTTCTAATGACCACATGACCACTGTCTTTAATAACAGAAAGAAAGTGGGTCAAAGCCAGAATTCTCACCACCATCTCAAGCCAATTCACATGTCATGTAAATGATCACTCCCAATCTCCCATGCTCTGGACAACCATTAAACACTGCATCCCGACTTTTTCACAACATCAGATGTAATTATATTGCAGTGACAGACTTTGACAGATCATATCCAAATGTTCGGTAGATAGAAGTACAAAATCTATCACCAGTCTAATCTCCTCATCAGGTGTGGCACCAGGGAATTTTGAATGCAGCTGCTGAGAGGAGCTGGTCAATCAATAGTAAATATGGACTGTGGGAGTAGTACTTTTGCGCTTTATTGTATGACATGGGGGCGCCTGAGCAATCTTTTTTTTTTTTCAATGCATTCATAATTATTACTTTCGCCAGTGCTTTGTACCAAACTTAATGTGTATGCTTGAGCACAAAATTTAGGCTATAATATACCCATATAAATGCTTATTAAAAAGATGTTTGGGTATTAAAAGATATTATTCAATTTAAAATAAACGTGTGACTAGTTGACTTGAAAAAAGGCTTAGACTACTTGGCACAAGTAACCATTTCATTTTTAAATTCAAATGACATCAAATCACGTCATGGCCTATTGCATTGCACAAATTATGCATTTTTAATGATTCAAATGTTTTTTATTTTATTTAATCTTTCCTAATGTATGGGGGTGCTTTGGTCTTTTTAGGGGGTGCTGGAACATCTGCCAGCCCTTCCCTAGCGCTGCTCATGCTCCTCAGATTCCAAAGCAGCACTAGGTAGAAACATACAGTAAACACTGCAAGCTTCTGGTTTTGAAAATGACACAACACCACAGAAAAGATACACTGCATGTGGTAAAGGGAAGAACAAGACAGAAAGAGAAGCTGACTGCTTGCTATCCATAGCCTTGAGCTTAACATTGTAGTTCATGCAGTGTAGTTCAAAGTGATTAAAATGTTGTAAGGGTTATCTTTTTATGAATCATAAAGCATTTGTCCAAAAGCAAAATACATATTTGTGCATACAAACCACTTTTAGGAAGAAATATGCAAAAGCTGAGGCCTAATGTTACAATTTTGCTTGCAGTACTTGATACATTTCCCAACCAATACCTTAAATTTTAAGAGGATTCATTTATTCAACAAATGGATCCACAAAGTCATTTATTCCATGGAGTTTATCTGAATTTGGGTCTTTGAAATGATGCATTGAGAATCCATATCAGTCTGTGTGCTTAAGTTCTGCAAACTCATTAAAGACATCTGTTCAGCGGACTAGCAAAATGCTCCATCAATACAGCAGCAGTCGTTTGAAAAATGAAGAACAATTTAAAGAGCTAAACAGTTCAAGGAGAATTACATATGCTTGCTGTTTGTGCACAAAGAAGCAAAAAGTGAATGGGAAGAATTTTATAGTTCAATCACATCGCATACTGTCTTTCACAAGTTCACACTTCCTCCTCATAGCAAATGTAAATAATAGCATGTTTGGCATGCTGTGCGGGGGCGAGCCGGGAGCTCAACGGACTCCGAGACCTTGTGGTATGAAGCCTAGCAAGGGAAGAGCTTGGCTTCTGGTTCAAACCCTGCGTGCCCCCCTTTGAGGATGCGAACGGCAGAGAAGGGGAGGAGGAGGGATGCTTAGAACGAGATACGGAAGGAAATGAAGTGGGCTTATTTATAGTGGGAGTGTTAAGACCGGATTGGCACCAGTTGAGTCTTATTATTCATTCATGCTCCTCCTGAAATTTAGTTTAGCAACATCACATACTGAGGAAAATTATGAATTGCAGGGAGGGGAAAAAATTATTTTCTTTTGCCATCACACTAGAGATGGATGAGCTCCTCTAAAGCTGTAGACTAACTTTTTTGTTTTTTTGTCCTGTCTCAGTAGTAAGCCTTTACATTGGAGATTTATAAAGGATGTTGTTACCTAAAAGGGACCAAAGAGAAAGACCAGGTGGTTCTGAAGTGGTTTAGGCCTTTGGGAAAAACTTGGTAGCTGTACAACTACTGTACTAAAACTGAATACATCAAGACATAAAACTCTTTGTTTCAAGAAGAAGAAAAGTTTATTTTCTTTTGGAAATACATTGATTGCAAAGTTTAAATAGATCTATTTTATTGGTCCCACTTTATATTAAGTATCCCTAATACCTGTGTACTTACATAGCAACTAGATGTACTAGATGTT
>JAUMHR010000062.1:5161024-5181633 GCA_032361145.1 Enteromius fasciolatus | reverse complement strand
TTTGAATTTCTGTTTACACAATTATTTTTTAGGTATACAAACATGTATTTTTCACAATAGACAGTGCGATTTTTTTTATGATTTTAGGGGGGGGACAACCCTCGGATAGGGGGGGACATGTCCCCCCTGTCCCCCCCGGGATTTACGCCCATGACTATCAGTTAGGTTTAGAGTTAAATTTGGTGTAGGGCATATTTCCAGTATGATAGAGCATTAACTTTAACTTTTAGCAACAGTTCCCTTTTCTGAACCACCTCAGTGCATACCTATATCAACGTAATAAAATGAGTTAACTGAGTTACCTTGAACCTGTGCCACCCAGTCGACATTTCTCGGGGAAACTGCAATGAAACATGCTGTAAGGCACACAAAAACTGTGTTGCACAAAAATTCCACAGAGGCACATATTTTTATGAGACCAGGTTGGTAATTACTTTGTTTTTATGAACAATTGAACACAGATTTTTTTTTTTTCTGTACAGAAAAAGACCCAAAATAACAAAAGTCTAGCATCAAACTCACAGTTGGTTAGTTAAAATTCAGAGGTAATATGCAACTTTAAGGCTTGCAGGGTATAAAAGATATAAAGTGCAATATTCTATTGCTACACATAGTGCAAATGGTTTGAAGGTCTAAGACTGTAATAAAGCTCATGGGTTTTAAGGGCTTCAGTGGGGTTGCTCTACATGTGCGTAACAACCTGGTCAAATCAATATTCATGTAAGTATACAGATGTCCTCTGAGGCACTGCACACAAGTCAATTCGAGTTTGATATCTTTGGGAAATAAATTAAATCACAACAGACCCAAGAGGCTTTCAGTTACATGTTTTATGCATATATGCAGGTATGAGTGAAGAGGTACTTCAAAATTCACTAATCAAGTTTAGTGAAATTTAATTTTTTATAACAATGTTCAGGATTCAGTGCCTTAAAACATTTGAGTACAGGGGTAATAGTAGTTTCATTTTAGCAAACAGGCTACGACTAAATGGATTATTCTGTAAAAAGTGCCCAACTGTGTTCAAAACATACTATGTGTTGATAAAGTGGGTTGTGAGCAGTAACACTTTTACAATTCTTTTAAAAAGCTTTAAAACCTGCATTTGGTGAAAGACTCTATTCAATTACCTGTCACTGAAAGCAACACTAATTTAGTGCAAAACAAATGCAATTCATGCACATTGTTTGTCCTTGCTCACTCATAATAGTATCCAAACAAATGACTTGGATTGTTCACCTGCAAATGCAAATCCTGTCATCATTTAATTACTGTCATGTCGTTCCAAACACATGTGACTTGTGAACAGCAGTACATGTTATCTAAGTGCCAAAAAAGCAATTCATTCCAAATTTACAATTATGTCATCTGTATGGCATCACCACTGTACTAACAGTTAGTCCTGTTACACATTTGCACTTTCATTACCAAAAAATGTTACCAGCGTACTGTTACAAATTTGTCCATACACCATTCAGTGGATTGTTATATATATGTAGTTACACAAACATTACTGCTGTAGATACTTTGTACCAGTGTGCACTTACACTGTGATCACATACTACATACACATCTGGTTATTATGCAAGTACACAGGTATTAGGGACATTTACCGGCATAAACAGTTTAGGTTTCATTATATATGTCTTTATTTGCATTTATCTCTAGTATAACTACTGTTTTAATCTAGAGTAAGTTTCACTGTGTTTTTTATCTGGCCTGTTTTTACCCTGATGTTACCTTGAGCAGATTCATGCATTGCACCACAAAGCCCATTCAATCGCTGTGATTATTCTGTGTTCAGGTGCTGAGTTTAAACGCAGGCCATGTGATGCAATTGACCCCAGTGGCCACATCTCTGTAATGATTTGGTATATCATCCCAAATGAAACTATAAAAAAACTCGTCCTTGCCTTTCTGTTCGGCTGTCTTTTGGTCGGGGTCTCGAAGGAGAGTGATTACACCTAGGCTCAATGTGCCCATTTGCTTGGATAAACAACGCTGTCACCATTGCTACATCAAACCCATAGAAGCCATCAGAGCAGAGTAATGGGGTCATTAACAGTGGCCCAGATATTGGATCTGGTGTCGGCCAGTTGAAACAGTGGGGTTGCTCTTCTCAAAGATCAGCAGAGCATAATCGCCACATTCATTATTAAATAACACAAAGAGAGCAAAATGTCACCTCTTCTGTCTCAGTCTTAAACATAAGACAAATTTAATTGTTTTTTGGATCTGGTTGAACTGAAATGAACTGAAAAGTTTAAATATGAGTAAATCTGCATTATTATTATTCATATTGTAAACATCAAAAGTTTTCATGTAAAATGTTAACATGTAAAAAAACATCTTTTAGCTAGTTTGAAAGTTGCTGTTTCAATTTCAGGGGAGCAAATGCAAACTCTGAAATCACAAACTTAACAAAAATGAACGAAAAAACTCCTCGTCAGCAACGGAGGACTTACTATCACCTGTAAGGAAATCGTTTATTGCGTGAGACATGTAACTAAGAATGACCCACCACTTTTTTGGTTTGTAACAAAAAGTTCAATGCTGCTTTCAGTCTGTACCCCCCTCCACACACACACACACACACCTTCATCTCACACAAAGGTTTCAGTCTACAACTACTACAGACAAGGTCTTGAAAATACAGGTAAATAATTATTGTTGAATTTGGCATTATAGAGAGAGCAGAAACATTTCAAGCCTTTGGAATGATTTAGAAAATTATTTGTTTGACCACAGCATATTTTGTTGCTTTACTTTCTTGAAATCTTGTTTTGATCCTTTCAGGATACAGAATAATGGGAGACAGCAACGTTTTTAAACTTTGGAAAAAAGTCTGCTCTTTTATTATGCCGGCCAAGACGGACTTGTGTTGGATTTGCCAGGATAATAGAATAATAATTGCATCTTCTGCAATGCAAATTTGACAGATGCTCAGAAAAGAGCACAACAAGAGAAACATTTATTGACTGTTTAAACTGATAGGTCACAGAGGACAAGAAAGTGAGTGCTGAGAACAACATCAAAGACCTAAGCAGCAATCAGCCATGTAGTCACATCACTATGCACTACTCGTTTGACTATGCCGAGCAAGTCCACCGGCAAAGTAACCCCTTGCAGCCAGGAACATTTTATTTTCTGGTTCCAAGAAAGCATGGGTTGTTTGGTGTCTGCTATGAGGGAGGTGAACTTTCTGGTTGATGAAGCCCATCTTATTAGTAAGGCTCAAATGCTGTGATTTCGTACTTGCATTTTTTCTTCAGCAATTATGGCACTGGAACGTCATGTAGTGCCTTCACAGGGTGTGCTGGAGAGAGCTGTACATAACAGCTCCACTGTCAACATCGTGCAGGTCATTGAAGGGAGGATGGTACAACAGAAGTGTGTGACTGGCAAACCTTCTTTGCTGGATCCTGCAAACCAGTTCCTAGCATAAAAGTGTATCAGCATTTTAGGTAAGTGTGCAACTTGTTTAAGTAAACAATATATTTATAGTAAGCACTATAAAAAAATATATCAAATAAAAATATTAACCACTACTAGATGCCACTAGATACTAGATGGGTTTGAGTGATGTCCAAAAGTTGTTTGGAAGATGTTTTATACTATTTTTATTTTATGTATTTATTTATTTTTTTTAATGTCAAGATACCTTCTCTAGCTATGTTTATGAGCACTAAAACTCTTATTGTCTCATTATTTTTTCAGGTTTGATGCTGAACATCCTGGAATGGTTATTGTCAAGAATGATGCAGGCAGTGATGAATTGCTTTTCCAGATCCTTCTGCAAGGCAAAGATTTCCCAGATAGAGAACCGGTTGCACTGACTTCTCCTGGATTGTCACTCTAGAAGCAACAGTATCTGTATAAGAACATCTGCCCTTTCGTTGATGATCCCTACAAGGAGACTGTTTACCCAAGGCCTGAAGTCCTACCAGTTGATGATTCTGACAATAAAAGTGCTGGAGGAATGGACTTTGTGGTGAACTTGGTTTAGGAGCAGACTAAAGATGCTCAGCTGGGTCATATATTTCCATTCATTAGTAATCTGTAAGAACTTCAGTTGGACAACTTTAAAGCTGATTTTCTCAATATTTAGATTTTGTTTTTTTTTGTTTTTTACGCAGACTGATTTTAGATATTCAAGTAGTTGTATCTCAGCCAAATATTGTCCTAACAAGCCATACATCAATGGAAAGCTTATTTATTCGGCTTATTAATTCTCAATTTCAAAAAATGGAACCTTATGACTGCTCACATATGTTGTAAGTATTGTTATGTGCTAGAGTAAATTTAAATAAAAAGTAAATTTTGTACACACACAGAACTCTGAATCCACAAAAGCTTGATCTTCAAGCACTGTAAATTCATCTACAACTAACATATAGGACTTAACGTTATGTCAGTATGAAACAGTGTTAATTTCCCATATGTATCAGAGAAATGTAATTAAACATAGAAAAATATAAAGCAGGACTTTAGTCATTTCAGAGGTGAAGCAATTTATTATAAGATCCATATTCAGAATGTATCCACACCATAAGTCTAGTACAAGAGGGACTCTGAATGATGATAATAATGTCTGAAGAGGTAAGGGCAGATTTCTATTCTGCTGTGATATTGACTAGCGGTTATAATTACACAGGCATTTAAAATTCATTTGACTTTTTTTTTCTCTTTTTTTTCTCAAAACACTGTTTAGAATTAGTTCCTGTATTGGCAGCTTGTGACATTTGTTAAGTCAACTTCCTGAGTGCAGCAATGAATCTCAATTACTCAGCTCTCTCTCTCTCTCTCTTTTTGAAGAGGTCATGATGTGAAAGTATCCTTATAATGCAAAAACATATTCTGAATAATTACATAATGTTTATATGTTACCATAAATACATATGTCACTAAAATAAAAGGTAGTATTTATACAAAATGCCATTTTGATGTATATGTAGCCAGGTAATTGCAAAGCATTGACCAAAAAAAAAATAAAAAAAAGAAAGAAAAAGAAAGAAAAGAAAAGATTGTTGTAATGTTGCAGTTAGTGAAGTATGGTAATAACTGCAGACATGACCATTAATTTTGCCCATACTTTGTGATTAGTGGTTACAGAAAAAGGGGGAGGGGCACAAGTTGTTGAGTTTGTATACATGGTCCCATATTAAGTGTCCCTAATACACATACTTCCATAGTAACTAGATGTGTATGTAGTATGTAACCACAGTGTAAGTAGACATTGCTCCATTGTATATACAGCTGTAATATTTCTGTTACTACACATATGTAACAACCCTCAGAATGGTGTGTGTAAGTACAAATGTGTAACAGGACATTGGTAACAACACTTTTTTTTCTCTTTCAGCTACATTTTGTAACAGCAGTATGTATAAGAGTAACTGGAACAGGTGGTGATCAGGGGGTGTAGTTGGGTAGGTTTAGGGATGTGTAAAATGGGTGGAGTTGTTGCACCTCTGTAATACCAGTGTATACAGTATACATGGTAACTCCTCAGGAACTGCCCACTTAATATAAAGTGTAACATTCTGGACACCAACCACAATTTATATGTAAAGCCTAATTTACTGCCCGCTACTGTGTAACATCAGAGTAATTACATGTTAAATCCATAGCAATTGTCTACTTAATTAGTGCTGTTAGTCCTGTTACACATTTGTACTTTCATTACCAAAAATCTTGTTACTAATGTCCTGTTACACATTTGTACACACACACACCATTCTGAGGGTTGTTACATGTGTGAAGTTACAGAAATATTACAGGTGTAGATACTATGTACCAGTCTGTATATAAATTGTGGTTACATACTACATACACATCTAGTTACTATGGATGTACACAGGGACACTTAATATAAAGTGGGACTGTATACATTTATGTGATGTAAATTGTATAATTGTGTGTGTGTGTGTGCGTATTTTGTTTTTTTTTAAGAATCTAACATCTAACCCTACATTACGGCACAAGGCCATAAGCAGATCAAACAAAAACAGATGAGCGAGATCATACAAATTCATATGAATTAGCCCACCAATTACCAAAAACCTAAATTTGGTTATAAACTGCCATGAGCCTTGTATCAAGCAAATATCAGCATCCTAGCAACCACCCAGGATACCTCAGGAACATGCTAACAACAACTCTGAACACCACAGTGCTCCCCACACTCAAGATTTTCACACACAGTTTTTGCTTAAGCAAACATCACTAAAAAAAAAAAAAAACTCACCAATGCTTTTACACTATATATTTCACTAGTTCTCACTTCCTCTGCGATCGATAAAAGACAGCCTGGCCCCGCGTGCCCCCCGGGAGGAAGTGATGGCCAGTGGAAGCGGCGAGAAGACAATGAGTTGCTAATAGTAGCTGTCAATAGTAGCTGAAACGGTTACGGTAGCAAAATGGAAAAACCTGGAGGAGAAGTCTGGTATGTTTGAGCCCTCTTCTTCAGTCTGGCCCCGGCTCTGGTGGCGGTAAGTAGAAGGGGGTGGAAGTAAAAAAAACACAGATACTGGAGAGAGGAAGCGAGCGGTATTTAAAGCAGAGGAGAGGAGTTCTGATAGGGTAAATAGTAATGAGGAGATTGGCGGCAGCTGCGGTCGTTTATACATGTTCCTCCTGAAATTCGTTATGAAACGCCATTTATAAGTTTATTCATTAATTTGTTAATGTCATATCAACCGCCAAAGCAAGTAAAGTTGTTGTTTTTTTTATTCCCAAATAAAAAAAAAATACACATTTTTAATAACTCCCTATAAAAATTAATTAAAGAGCAAACTATTTTTTACAAATTAATACTTTAGCTGAAAGAATAAGCAAAAATCAATGCAATTTTAGCTTGTGATTATATACACACTGGCACAGACATTGGTGTGTCCATGGTTAAATGTTAAAAAAAAAATAAGAAACCTTTGAAATAACACACTCTGCATTCTACATTAACTCTTGTCAAACATACTGGTATTGTGCTGCTATCGTGGCCCTCTCTGGTTGGAACAGACCATGGGGAACTAAATGAGGTCCTAAGACGTGTTGTTGCATCTGGATTGAATATCAAGGAATAAACTTCAGGATGTGTTTCTATTGGCACGGTGTGCTGAAGGTCCACACAGCAGCCTTCCATGCGTTATTATGGTGTCCTTGGTGTGAATGCAATCTCCATTTTCTGTCTTTCATTATAAATCTAGTGATCCGCCAAAGGTCTAATGTCCACTGAATGCTGATGACAGATTGAGTGGTGATACGGAAAGTCATAGCAGAAATAGATGCACCAAGAGGCTGAGATGTATTAGGCTTCATTTTTTTAGGAGTCATTTTTTGAGTCTAGGAATTGAATGATTAACTCTGTAAAGCTTGGCTCATATGATATAGGACAATATAAAGCTAATGCATGAAAAGGTAGACAAAACACATGGGTTTTATTTAGCAAAAAATGTGCAGTTTCTATTTATATGGCCAAACATGAAGATGAAATTCTGATAATAAACCTGTAAGATATTTCCAACAGTATATCAGAATACTTAAATACATTGAAATGTATTCCTATGTCCAAATAATTGGGATAAAGTCTCAGTATAAGATGCTATCTTAGTTCATACAATCAAAGCTCAAATCCATTTTAAGAGATGGACAAATAAATGTTCCTCAAAAGCCTTATGTCTCGCACTTAATATTTAGACATTAACATGATTCTAAAAATGTAACTAATCAGTCTTACATTTACTTAAATCAGGAGATATTCAATTTACAATATTATTTCTATCCTATAATACCAGTTCCCTCTCATTCAGTAGAATGTCAGGGTTCTGAAGTAAACCCAGACTAGAACCTGCAAATACCTGGATCTGTCCTGTCAGATACCTCTTATCGCTGGAATTTGAAAGACAGGGAAAGATTAGGTGTTTAGGGCTGCACAGAATCTTTTCCCAGCAGCACAAGATGGTCTCTGTCACTTCAATTCATTGCATGTGCCCACATCCATGGCAATTTGAGTAGGAGAGCAAAAATTGCTTGCCAGGCTTCCATGCCATTGACAAGACAGTGCTCAAAATAACACACAAAATCTCAGATACAGCCCCACGCATGCAGTGCCCATACCGTGCTGTAGGAGATGTCATCTCACCTTCAACAATGTCCTCAAGGATCACAGCAGGTTGGTACTTGAGCCGGAGAAATCTCTTTAGTGCGTACTTCACCACAGCCATCACGTAAACACTTGAACTTGTAGCAGGTCGTTTAACAGCAAAATATGTACTTCAACTAACCAAGTTAGGAGTGAAAAATTATATATATAATAACAAAAATTGCATATACATATGGGTAATTTTTTAAGAAAAATGTGTGCCCCCAAAGTAGAAAGTCAAAATCAAAATAAACTCAACCAAAGAAAATAACACTCACATAACACTTTTTTCTATTTCTGTAGAAATAATGATTTGATTCATTTATTGATTGATTTGTGTATTGTTAGTGTCAGTAGCAATCCCTTACATGGAACACAAAATGTAAGATTTACAAAAATGACCTCATTTAGAGAAGCTGCATGTTTTAGCTGAAGCAGCAGCAGCCTTTGTTGCCCTTGCATTGACGTGTTTCACACCGCCTGCATGTAAAATGGCTGAACACAAGAGAGGCAGCCTATCGCACACCGTGTAAAATATCCTTTGCTTGGCTGCTGGAGTCATCAGTTCCCATACAGCTTAAAAGGAGTTCATGGTCAAAGAGTGCTGGGGATGGTGTGTGCATTTTCACATTTTCGTGTTTCAAGTATTCTTTCTTTTTTTTTTGTGAGCCATTGTCTACGATCAACATTTCCCAAAGTGCCAGCAAGCGGACAAACACCCCAGAACATATTTATTGACCACCCAACGATACAGTAAAACAGCAGATGATGACAGTTACGCTGCAGAGTAGGAAAAATCTTACAAAGCTTGTCATAGTTATTGTTTTTTGATCCGCTGGAGAAAACCGTTTGTATTCATGAGCCAGAGGGTATATGAAAGCTTCTGCTTTTTTTAATATCTGAAGAAGCAAAGTAGCATGACGGCACAAAATCAAAGGTAGGAATCTGTTGTTGAGATCGTCTTTGAACCTCTGGAGTCCATGAAATAGCAAAAGCATCTGTGGGCTTGAATATTTAGACAGAGTTTATTGCCATGCCTTTGAGCGACGCTGAAATTACCTGCTGAAAAGCTGAGTGCTGCACCACGATGCAGCCTTTTGTTCCACTGCAGATACAGCCTGCAGAGAATTGACTACATACCCCAAAACCAAAATAAAAGCACCTCCCAACTGCTAACTGGGGAATCCAGTAGTTGCTAAAAGTGTGTGTGTGGGAGAAACACTCTCCTGCCTTCAGGTTTCAAAAAATACTGCTGTTTGACAACAAAAGAGTGTCTGTACTAAAATTCTATGAGCATATAATTCTCAGGTAAATAATCAAAAGAAAATTGAAAAGGTGACAGACAAAAGAAAAAAAAAAAAAAGTCAAAATGCTTTTGAATAAACACAATGCGAAAACTCATATTTTACCTGTCTTTACAAACAGAACAAGCTCAAGCACAACAAATGATATGCGATAATGTGGTCATCATAAACTCTTTCCAAACCCATTTCACATTTTTGTTCTTTGCCAAAGTGATACCGACCTTGATAAACAATTAATTTCACAAAAAAGTAGCACAGCTACAGTATTTGCCTTAAACAAAAAAGCACTAATTGAAACAAACAAAAAAACCCAGTTATCATTTAATTGTACTAACAACCTTCAAATCATGTTTGCTTTTTTCCTTTTGTGTAATCCTGAATAAAAGAAAGTACTCAGTAGTGAACACTTTGCTGTTAAACAAGAAACACACAAAAGCACATACATGCTTAATTTTCATACATAGTTTAAGACTGCTTTAAATCTAAATGTCTCAAGTGCAGCCTTAAGTATTAAAATAAAGTAATTATCATTATCGTATACAAGTAGTGCATTATATTTATTTGTAAATGTATTATATTTGTTTGCAAATCAACAGTTTTTAATCTATTCTTTCAAATTGACATCTGAAATCAGTTGAAGGCACAAATGCATCATGAAGCAAAAGACAACTGCCACTTATCCTTTTCCCAAATTCTTTTCTTTTCCTAAACAGAATATATTTCAAATATTTTGACATCATCTGTACCCCTCTGAGCCATCTGAAGAGCCACCAGGATGAGAAACACTGATCTAATCACAACAGCATCCTCAGTTTTGCAGAAAATATCAGCAATGTTCTGATCATGAGAGATGATTTATATCCACCAAAACAGGATGCCAATGTCTGACTGCAACTGAAATTAAATTAAACCAAAAAAAAGCTAACTATTTATGTCTATATTGGCTGTTATGAAATTTGTTTAATGTTAAGAGTGAATGAGTTCAAAGATTATACTGAGCAGTCTTTGCAAAGAACACAGAAGATATTTGTATTATTAAAGCATCATAGACTTCATAGTATCATAGTATCTGAGTATGCAGTGTATTAGAGCGTTGATTTGTTAGTTTTACATACACTAAATATCATATATCCCTGTATATACCAACCAAGGCGTATGCAATTGTGAATCTACCATGTTTGCCCACGTGTGTAACTGTTTTTGAGCCAATGATTTGAACTGTATATCTAAAGCCAAAGGAAAATCGTGCAATTACAACATGTCATACTGGCTGAAACCTATAGCCTATATACAGTTACAAAACTTTCATTATGATTCAGGGTTTTAGTTATTCTGGAATGACTAAGAATCTGCTTTTAGCCCCCAAATGTGAGCCATTATTGTAATGACTCTGATCAAGACTCTTAACCCTTGATTACTCCAGGAATGAGTGAACTGTAAGGCACTTGGGATAAAAGTGCAAAATTACATCTTGTTATTATTAGTACAATGGGTGCCGAAGGTGAAATCTCTTTACTACAGATTCTGAAAGCCATCAAATGTGAGTTGAATTTAATAACAGCCATTAAAACAAGCTCTAGATATATTGTCAAAGAGCTTAATGCTTGTCTTAATGTCTTGAAAGGTCCCTTTCTATACTGCTGGTTCATTCCTCACATGATAATCAATGAAATGGTTTGGCTTTGAAAAAAAAAAAAACCTGATTGAAGAAAGGAAGTCAGCTGTGCCTCATCAACCATTGGCTTTAGATGGAAAGAGCTATTGGAGGCTTTTGTCACTACTTTTGGCCATCAGTTGTAGGTACAGTAGGTAGGCCTTTAAGCCAAGCTTTCTGTCCATACGCTTTATCTCCTTTACATTACTCTGAGGTTGAATTTAGAGCCTTTCTCAACACGTGCATTATTTAAATGCACACAAATTTAAGTTATACAGTTATGGAACAAAATATGCAAGTAATGTCAGAATAATAATATGTGGTGTCTGTACATCAGTTGCTGTAGTGAAACAGCATTTAATACAACAGCTGAACGGAGAAAAACTAGCTTTATGTCTGTCGAGACATCTCATCATGGTTTTGAACTTTCAAGTGGCAAAAGATAATGTTAGTGTCAAGAACGTCTTACGGCCGTTTCACACTGCATGTGACAGCAGGGCATAAGCGGCGCGTAAGCAGAGCAGGAGCGGTGTGCGCTGTTTGTGCTTTCACACTGGGAGCATTTTGCTGCGCTCAGCTGAACCGCAGCTTGTACTGCAGTAAGCTATTGACAATCTTATTTCTGTCGTATTTTCCAGCAATCTTCTCCGAACACTGTGCTTTGATACAACATACTTTGTTATGCGACTGACTGTCAGCAAAAAGGATGTCTGACCCTTCTCAAATTTTGTATAAGAAATATTATATTTTGCCATGCAAACGAAGGCTTGCGTGCAGATGCTAGATTGAATAGGTTACGCTTTGAGATCCAAGAAAAAATTAGGAAATATTTCTAACAAAAAGGTGTATTTGGAATTGAAAAACTTATCTTAAAGCTAACAAATGCCTTTAGTTTTATCTATTTAACAGACCTTTGAAGTTTGGGCAAAGCTCATGTAAATTGTGTGTTTTTGTGCATTGTATTTTTGCATATGGTGAGTGTGAAACACAAAATACATCAATTACACGATTTTATGGTAAAATCGGTTACTTTATCGTGTCAGTTTAGATCAAGAACAAGGCACTGTCACTTTAATTCAGCGTAAGTGGCACAGCAAAAATAGACTCAGCGACTCAACTACCGCGGCACTGACGCTTCTGCACTTATCCGTTAACATGGGCACCGAAAAAAATACCCCCTGCTGACGCGTGCAGAGTGAAACCGGCGTTATATTCATACATATGGTCTGCCTGAAAGCACTGACTGAATTAATAAAAAGTGAATGTCACATAGTTTCTTAAATGAGTGAGAAAATATGTTTAGACAAAGCTCTAGACAATATAACACGTTGCATGTTGCTATTTTCAAAATTATGTAAAAATACCTTGAACGCATTCATTCTAGTCATCAAACATCTAAAAAGAATGTAGTCAAATATGTTTAACTAAGCAGCAAAAATGCAGGTGACATTGATATTGAAAAGGCCAGATTATATAATTAATAGAGTGACATTAAATAAAAATGATCTGACAGTAATCAGACTGAATGTGGCCTTAATAGCCTGAGGCAATTTCTGCTTAAAAGAATATTGGAAAGTTCAAATCAATCCATCATTATAGACCACCCACTGAATGCTCACCCTGAATGAGCGTTCATAAAATCAGGAATATAATGTCCCTTAAAATGCTTTTTAAACTCTTTCAATAACTTACTTGTTAAATTGTGTATATTCATATTCATTCTTTTTGTATTATTATTAGCTGGAACCTGTGGCTACAGCAGAAAATCCATGAGGAGACTGACAGTTGACATTAACAAAGAGTTGTTGACTCGCTGTTTCTGATAATAGATGAGGGTGTTAAAGCTTTTTTCTCACCGGTGATAATTGAAGAGGCACTGGATCCTTTCCAAGCTAGAGTGTTCTTAAAGGTAGAAGCCAAAAAAAAAAAAAAAATGGTAATGCCTACCACAAATAAAACTGGTATGTTATAATAATACTAGAGATATGGTAGTCTGATACCGAGTAGGTTGAGAAGACTGCATGGGAGAAATTTGAACAATTAGTGGTGGCTCTGAAAAAACAAGTTCTGCCTTTTGGTTTAAAAAAAACAAATAGGTTTTTGATAGAGGCCTCTTTTTCTGAAACAGAGGGACAATAGTTTTGTTTTTCTTTTGCTTGTGCATCTTCAAAAGTCCAGTATACATCAAATCATGCACACTACATCACATACTGCTGACACTTCAATGAAACATTGTTATTTCCCTTATTGTTTATGTTCTCTGTTAAACAGCTATTTTGATTCCCTTTAACCACTGGGCAAAAAAGGACACTTAATTACATGCTACAGTATGTACAATTAATTTAACCTAGTTACACTTCACTTTAAGGTGCCTGTAAATATACTGTACATGCAACATGTTCTGTAGTGTTATGCTTTTAGGATTTAATTGGTACGTTTTTACTGTACTATTATTTACCTAAAACACTCTTTTCAAAGAGAAATATCCACTGAATGGCAATAAGCCACAAGTTCAACGTGAACCCCTGCACATTTTTATTATGTTAATATAGGTACATATTGCTGCGTTTTTATAACATTAAAAATCCGGGAACTGTCACTAAAGGTTAATGCTCTATTGTGTTGAAATATGCCCTACACAAATTCCAACCCTAATCCTACACCCTATTTTGTGTCTCGCAGGTGCACCCAGGTACGTTTATGCCTTGAAACCAGGTAGCATGTATTTGTAATTGCACATTTGTAATGATGAAGTTCCAATTTAGTACCTTTTATATTTAAATGCAATATGAAATATCATGTAGCATATTGTTCCACATAGCATAGCATCAAATCACTGCATTTTCAACTATTTCCTATCTAAAGCAGTCTAGTGAATAGAAGAAATAACCACAAACTGAAACATTTACTTCTTAAGATTGCCTTTTAGTTTTTAATTTGTATCAGCAGGATGCATTTTTACCAGTATTGATATATTATGAATGACAATCCATACACAAAGTAAATTACAAGTCTTTGTTTTCTGAATACTTTGCAGTGTTTAAATAATGTGAAATCTAACATTAATGGATCAGCACCTTCCTTTGAGAGCATTCGAGTATAATCTGTGCAACAACTCTGTCCAAATCAATCTTTCTGACACCCAAACAGGCAAAACAAATGGCACCTTTCTCCCAAGCTCTGCCAGACTTGAATTAGCCCATTACGTGCTTAATATTCGTTAACCACCTTGTCATATTAGCATCCACGTACACTTGTAGATTGGTGCGCTAATGGTTTTGGGAAAAGTGCCCTTGAATGTCCATGTGATTTCCATCCCTAAACCTCCCAGCTCATGATAATAGGCAGTCCAAAAAAATTATTCAGAAAGAGAAGATTGGTTATGGGTGCAAAATAAGGTTAAGCGAATGTGACAATATCACTGCTAATCTCATGATTGTGATTATGGGAGCTGGCGAGGTGGACAGCAGTGATGTCAACATCAGGGGGCACGGTGTGCACAGTCTGAATGGCATTTTAAGGAGCTACTGTATAATGGCAAATGCAGGGTCCACACTTTGGCACTCAACAATAGAGTTTGGATTTGCATTCACTCTGTGATTTATATTTATCAAGTGTTCTATTCATGACTGGAAGCGGTTTAGTGAAACAATGACGCTTTAGTACTCCAGCTGACTGCAGTATACAAGGTGTTCAGTTTGAGGTGTACAAGGCAAATCAGTTTGATGCGATGCAGTGCAATGACTCTCTAAAACAAGTACAAAAAGCTGATATTTTATTGGAGAAATTTAAATGACAATGCCAGCAACTGCAGTTTTATTCATTCTAAATAGATAATTAATAAAACTTATTTTGGGAGACCATCACAATAAAGAGTTAGCAGATATTAATTAGAGAGTGTACTAATATTCTAATGACAGTTAGTTGACATGTAGGTGCAAAGCTACTTTGTTCAAAATAAAGTGTTACCAAATTTCTCAATTGAATTGTCAAAACCCCTGTCAAAAACAGCTCTTTTCAAAACACTCTATACTTGCCCTTTTAATCTTCACAAGCTCTGCTGACCCTGTCTTTCTTTTCCGAGGCACTCTCAGAGGATTTTTATTTTTATTATTGATTATTTATTATTTTTATTATACTAGATCTTACATTCATAGTGAAACTTGCTAATTAGAACATTATTAGGAAATGTGATTTGCAAAGATTCATTAAAAGACACTATACTTACTGCTACTGTAGGCTGGATCATGAATGATTTGCGCAAACATAAACGCATTTAGGTAGATCAACAGCATTACTTTCAGAACGAAGGTTCTCAGGGCGGGTCTGAGATAAGACACCAGTCCAGTCTGTGTGAAACGCTGCTGTCCATCAACAATCATAGGAGGGTCCTTCAACCGTGTGGCATAAAGTATACTTTTTAAAAAATACATAGTAATGAGCCATCATGAACTGGTCAGTTTTTACATTCACCATGAAAGCAGTAAACCAGATCGCTCTAAAAAACAAATAGTAAACCACTCACCTAATTATGTGAATTATTCTTCATGCTCATTATGTACCGTAAGTTACAGGCCAACTTTTTTAGATTTTTGTTGACAAGAGAAACAGTGACTATTGGCAATGCGATTTGCGCTTGTTCAGCCATGCAACAAAACTAAGAATAAGAAGACTAAGAAAGTTGTTTTATTCTTTTCTCTTTTTTTTTTTTTTTTTCAATAAATGAAAATATTCGTTCACACTCCATCTCTTGTGGGATCCCATTTAAGGAAAAGATAAAACAAATTACAGCAATTTCACTGCTCTATATAATGAAGCAATATACAATTGGATCGATTATTTGTTTGCTTGCTTGTAATGTCAATCAATAATTTTAGGGTATATGTGTGTGAAAAACCCAGTTTGATCAACCATACCACTACGTGAAGTACAACCAATCATATAAGGGATTAAATAACAAAAAAATAAATTAATAAGATTAACTATTTTTTTTTATATTTCTATTGCATTCACACAAACACAATAAAGGGGTTTAATGAATCTGGCTCTAATTAAATTTATAATTTAAGTATGATTGTCTGTGTTTGTGAGTAAAAATGTATCTGTAAGGCTTGGCAGATGCATGGCATTAATAAATTATGAACCCTGAAAACACTACATCAGATCAGGTTCATGAATATTGATTAGGTGGCATAAAATTCACACATTATTCCTAACCGATTTATAAGACGGAATTTGGCACCACTTGCATTGAATGATACTGTACAAACAGTGAAACATCCCATTGGTCAATATCAGCATTCCTGGAATGCTGCTCACAAATGACATTTGAAAACAGAAATAAATTATATAGTGGTCACTGAACATAAAGTGAGAGAGAACAGCAATGAGGTGGATGATATATTCAAAGACAACTAAAAAGTCTCAAGTGAAAAAATAAATAAAAAAGCCCAAAATGCAATTAAAATTTCAATAATGAATTGAAATTGAGATAATGGATTAATTAATTTAGCTTAAAAAAGCCCTTGTGTTAAACAAAGCATTTTAATTCCATGTTGCTAAAGAGCAAATCACTTTCTCAACACTATTATTGAGATATCTTCATCAGAGATTTGCTTTGAATAGAAGATGCTTTAGGCCATTGTTCATGTTTTCGTATCGCTGTTCTGTCACCCTTAGAGTAAAAGACAGGCACTGCTTCTTTATTACAAGCCCAAAAAAACTGAGCTTTTGTTTATTTTCCTGTCTGAAAGACAGACAGATGCAGGTGTGAAGCCCATTAGCTGTCTACCGCACCATGCCGGGATTTTTCACCGGCTCTTATAAGCGAGATGTGATCGGTAGAGGGTCACCGCATCATTACCTCTCATCCCTGCCTCCAAAATCTCACCATCCCTGAGGGCATCAGTGCCAGATAGAGAGCGTATCAAAGAAAAGAAAATGACACTGTTCAAGATGACGGAGCCTTTAATTTCCCCTATTACAGGTGTGTCACCTGAGCGCTTTTTTTGCCCAGGGAACTTCTCACTTCAGGAAACATGATAAAATTCTAATGAAATTGGGGACTGTGATTCATTACAGAATATTATCCTCCTTGGTATTGTGTGTAATTCCTGATCATTTATTTTTGCAGATATTGAAACTAAATCTGGCCCTGACTGCTAAATTAATTGAATTATGGCAGGACGTCAAGAAGAAAGTGTGATATACACAATTCTGAAAGGCAAAGAAGGTAATAATCAGTACGTAAGCACTGGCTAATTAAAAAGTCTCAGCTGGTGTTGTTTGTTGTGCTCTGCCAGAGAGCCATCATCTACGTTAAATAAATTACAATCGGACTGTCAGCTTGACATGATATAGCTTTTAATCATGCTGTCTGTCAAATCCAATGTTCCTCTAGTGAGAGAAACCCAAAGTGAGAAGAGTTAGTGCCATTTCTGCTTAAATACACTCACACACACCAAACTACCATAAAAATCAAATGATTCTATATTTATATCCATATTCTCTATATCTAATTTAATGACTGAAATCTAATTATTTCCCTATGAGATGTAAAACACAAACAACTTTGGTAAGACTTTAGAGAACATATGCTCACTAAATCACATAAATGTTTTTTCTTTTTTTTTTTTAACAACTGTTGTATTTTATGTATATACAGTACTGTGCAAAAGGCCGCTAGTATTTTCACCAATAAAAAATGGATTTAAGTCGGTTATTTCCATCTTTCACAAGTTCACACTTCCTCATTTATAATAGAATAGAATAAGTGTGTTTGGCGTGCTGTCCAAGGAGAGGGCTGAGAGGCCCCTCGGGGAGGAAGGTCTAAAGATGGAGTAGGGGGAGGAAGAGGCATGTTGGCCACTGGGAAGGTGGGAAGGGCCTAGGTCCATCTGGGGCGAGCTGTCGGGGGAGCGAGGGGGTTTGGGAGATCCTCTACTGGTGGGACTGCTGTTGCGGTGCGGGAGAGGGGTTGGCTAGGGTTTGCAGAGTGTTTCTGATGACTGACTAGTCTGAGTGCTCAAAGAACATCGGCCGAGGGTTTGGATCTGGCTCCTGTCCTCAAGGAGTGAGTAGAGAAATATTTTGGGGGGATGCCTGAGAGGTGAAGGGTGGTCTTGAAGTGTTTTTGGAAATAGCGGTTGACACAGAGCCGAAAAGGAGCTTGTGGAAAAATTGGACTCCGCTTAAGTACCCCTTGATAGAGCTGATTTGGATTTTTTTGTACAAATTGAGAAATTAAATGAAGGAGGTGATGGACAATGAGGAGAAATCAGGGAACTGGAGGTTGTAACTGAGGTAGAACGCTTTGAATGATCTCCAGGCGGTGAGGTAACCTCTTGAAGGACTGAGTCCAGGAATGCTTCGAGGAGGGGTCTTAAGGGGTGATTTATGGGAATATCAGATGAGAATAGGGAGGAACTGGGGTCGACTGTCGTCTAGAATTCTGCTTCTGGGGCCAGTGTTCTGAATTTCTGAAAGAGAAAGTGAGAAAGGGAGTCAGGAATCGAATTTTCTTTACCTGGGATATGTTTAGCAGTATGGATGAATTGGTCACAGGCTAAAATCCAAATAAGAAGCTAGAAGGTCGACTGGGGAGACTAGAAGGTTATTATATAAAAAGGAGTGGCCATTCCACTGGTTTAGGAAAGAAGCTGGAGTTCGTGAAGGCATGGGGCGTTTATGGCTATTTGGTCTTCGAGGGTGTGAACAGATGAGGTCAGACTGAGCATGTGGGAAATGAAGGGACGGCCTTGCGGAATTATACGCATGGTGAAATTTAGAAGCCTCAAAACTGACTGTAGTATACGTTTGGAGCATTGGGGGTTGGACATGAGATTTGAGGCGATCAGGATGATCCTGTCAACTTTCTCACTGGGGAAGGATGCTATGAAATTTGGGAGTCGAAGTTAATGCCAAGGGATTCAATGAAGGGGCTGGGTCCCAAGGTCTTTTCTTGGGCTACTGGAATTCCTTGGTCAGAAAGGACTTTTTGAAAGTTGGCTGCTGGGATGGTGCTGGGAGGGGAAATGCTAAGAAGTCGTCAAGGAGGTGGATGAGGTTGGGAAATTGGTAATTGTTTGAGAGGAACCAAAAAATAGCTTCAGACAGCATGTCAAAGATCTTGGGACTGCTGTTGCATCTGGAGGTGAGGCGAACTGCAAAAAAGCCATCGCATGCTGAAGAGATGACAGAAGTTGAGATGGATTAGCATTACTTTGAATTAGGGTTGTAACGGTATACCGGTATGGCGGTTTATTGTGATATTGACATGTATGATTATCATACTGTGTACATTTGCTTATAAAAAAATGAAATCAGATCTCACTCGTGCTGCAGTATATGCAACTTCTTTGCACTTGACTGCTTACTGTACGTTCACACATATCCAGTTTGCAAGAAATGTGGACGAAGAGTGCCGTAAAAGGAGGAAATACGTCGAACATGTTCTCCCACATTCGCGAGCACCACCCCTCTGTGAACATAAAAATATTAAAGCTGAATTATTTCTGTGATGCAGAGGGAATCCCGGAATCCATTCATGTAATTGGATCAATCAACATCTAGCTGTGCAGTAAATAAAAATTGCGATGTGCGTGTCTGTGAATATACAGCTCAAAAAGGCTGTATTTCGATATTCTGTGTCTCTGTATGAATGAGCAGCGCCGTTTCGCCTATAGTATATCTAGTACACACTCAAGTCCGCGTGATGCTCACGGTTTTTAAAGCGTCTGATGTCTCACTTACTATGAGAAGACATGAACACATAAACATATCCAGAGCTGCTCTCAGAGAACACTTAATGGTCATTTTATAATTTTATTAAAAAGAATAATCATCAAATACACTAACTGAAAACGCAAAGGTGTTTAGTACAACCTGTCAAAATAATAAAAAAAAGTTTGGTTTAGCCTGAAGAAGTAAGGACTGAAATATATTACTGTTATTAAATATAATAGCTTTTTTGCCCATGTTTTTATTTAGTAGACCTCTCGTGATGAGAAGCAAAAGTTATTTTATTTCACCTGATTGTATTTTCAATAATATATTTTGTATTGAATTATAGAATCCAGACCAATTATATCAGACAACCCATCCAAGTTATAGCCATATTTCAGTTCCTTTTACATCCATGTTTACATCCATCCAACATGACCCTGCACATATTGCTCTCCCATATCTGCTGTTAAAGAAGAACAGTTTGATTTATTATTGTCTAATATAAATAGAAATAACTTATTCCTTATTTTGTTCAAATGCGAGATGAAAAGCTTTATTTAATTTTTCTCCCCAAACATTAGACTCATCCTTCCATGTTTTTTTTTTTTTTTTTTTTTAATTTTTATAAATTAAGTTTGTTACAATAAACCATGTTTAGCCAAAAACCAAATCTAATTGTAGCAGATGATTATAATAATAATGATAGTTTAATACTAGGGATGTGCATCTCCATAACTGAGGCCGATGCGATACGCATCTCGATGCATAGCCAACGATACGATACATG
>JAUMHR010000062.1:5146352-5160924 GCA_032361145.1 Enteromius fasciolatus | reverse complement strand
TACCGATGCAGATACGTTAGAAACGATGCATCGCGATACAACTGCCAATTTGTATCCGATGCACACATTTTAAACCGTTGCATCGCATCGTTAAGTTATTAAGCCGATGCACTGAGCGAATCAGGCAATCTTCCCATCCCTATTTGATACCGTATACCATGAAACCATGATATTTTCTGAGGCGATTATCATACCGTGAAAATCTCATACATACTCATAATGATATGGTCCTTCGCCATCCATGCTCCATGGCCAACTTTTGATTATGGCAATTGCTTGGTCGATGCCATGATAGTGGAGGGAGAATTCTTTGATGGGGATTAAGCTATTATTCTGGGGATGTCTGAATTATGGGGAGAGGAAAGTTTGATGATGAGGCGTTTTTCGCCTGAGACTTTTCGTGTGGCTATAACGATCGGGCTGATATGAAAGGTACTGAAAGGGGGGGTTGGAAAAGGGGTTGATCATAAAATCTGCATCCAGTTTTTTTTTGAGTAGGTGGTTAACTGATTCGGTTTCGGTCCTGGTGGACTGGAGATTAGGGCAGATGTGAGATTGGGAAGGAAGGCAGCTGACTCCGGGTTGGAAACATAAGACCTGATAAGAGATAATGACAGAAGTTAGGGTCAGGGTGATGTGTCATCTCAGTTTCTAAACAAGAAACATTAACAGGAGTCGATTAATACATTTTAGTATTTTTATTTAGGGATTTGTGAACAGAGCAGATGTATTTTAGCTCCCCCGCAGAAACTACAGATGTGAAGATACTTGCATTGAGGTCTCTGGAATTTGCCTTCGTTAAAATTATGACAGGGAGAAGGAAAAGGGGGGGCAGTGGAGATATCGCTGAAGTAGCAAGAGGATTCTGGGGACATAGCTAGTAGATTTGTGAGTTGGAGGTTGGAAGGTGCGCTAGGAAAAGGTGGGTTGGGGGGAGCTGCGGTAGCGTATGGTGGGTATGGAAGTCCAGGTCTGGGGGTGGGGTAAGCTGTGGGAAGGGAAGGAGAAAAATTAGTTCCTTGGATGGCAGTTGGAGCAGGGATCTGATTCATTGGTGCAGGCGGTAGAAGAGAGGAGGGTCCTGGAAGGCTGGTTGTGGCTGGGGGTGCGGTGGTGTTGGGTGGAGGCACTGGCTGTTGGCAGACTGGAGAGGATGAAGCTGTGGGCGGCTGCATTCTGGGCTCAGACAAGGCTTACTGCTGTGGCCGGGATGGTGGTGAGCGAGAGCGGATGCCGGGATGAGGTGAGTATCATGGTTCTTTCTTGGGTTGTTCTTTTTCTTTTTTCTGGAGGAGAGTTAGAGGGTGGAGTGGTGTTAGGTTGATGAGAGTTGTAGAGAGTGAGGAGTTTGGCTTTAGTTGATCGTTGGGAGAATGCGATGCTTGCTGTGGCTAACGGCTGTGGTGGTGAGAGCAGATGATCTTGCAGAGGTATAGGATGAGGTTGGTGAGGCTTGAGGTAGTTATGTCGGTGGAGGAGATCGGGAACAGAGGCCCCTAGGAGAGTTGAATATCGGAGGGCGCATTAGCTTGTGGCCTCTTGAGAAAGCTGCGGGCTCCCATGGAAATTCCTGCAGGGCTGCAGCTTGTTTTTGGCGGCAAGAGTGGTAGGAGGAACAGGGTCAGCATGGTCATAATCTTCGGAGGAGAAATTTGATTCCAACATCACTATTTAGAGGAAAACCTATTAGCTCTGATAGGGTAATCAGATAATAGGCAGATTGGGGAATGAGGCGTCAGCCGTGGTTAATCATTTGTATGTGATTGTGCTGAAATTTGTCTATAAACATCATTTTGCGGTAGCGTGTCAGTTGGAAATATCAGTTTACATTTCCAAACATAACTTTTGTCATTTATTGTAATAATGCAGTTAGATTATGGTCTGCACAAGGAGTCAATAATACTGACCCTATACTGACAACAGCAAGTGCTCTGCAAAAGACAGATTTAAAACCATTATTTGTTGGTCAAAATACTAATGGAGACTTTTGCACAGTACTGTGTTTGTATATATCTATATATGTATATATATGTACTGTGTGTGTATGTCATGATAGAGACGGGAGGAGGCGTGCGGATCCATATGCTGATTTTATTTACATTACACAGAGTCAAAACAGGCAGAGTCAATCACGGCAGACAGGGACATCGGAGGCAGAGACCATAGAATAAACCAGTAATTAGCGGTAATCAGGCTATCAGCTAACAGTGTCCAGGGGGGCGAAGACAAGAGCGTAAATCTAAGGCAGGCAGAGTTCAAGAACGGGTAAATCCAGACACGGAGAAACACAGGGAAATAAGGAACACGGGTAGCTACACAAAGGGAGTAACAGGATACATCCAACATTGATGAGCGTCTAAACAGGAAACAAACAGGACTTTTATACAGACATGCTAACAAGACTAAGGGGAGGAGCGAGTTAGTGGTCAAGGCAACAGACAAGGTGGGTGGAGACAACAATGAAACACTATGACAACGAATGAGATGGGCGGAGACATGAGTTCATTCAGGAGTCCATGAATGAAAACAGACACAAAACATACACACATAGTTTGCTAGGCGCTGGAGTGCCATCCAGAGAGCTGGCACATCCAGCTGATCATCACAGTGTATATATATAGGCTATAAACTGTATTGTGATTTATTATATATTGTAGTATTAACTCCTGATGATTATTATTATTATTTTTTTTTTTTTTTGAGGGTGGCATATAAGTTTACCAGTGAAAGACTTCATAAACAGAAAAAATAACAAGCACAGTAATTATTTCTTCTGAAAGAAAAATAAAACATCCTTTTAATCATTGATCCATATAATCATCCACAGTAACCTTGCAAGCATTGACATCTCGCCATGATGAGGATGGCTATTACGTTAATGGTAAACATGATCTCTGCTGTTATGACTAAGCTGTCTGTCATCATACAAAGCCATGCAGAAAGAACTGATAATTTAGTGTGCAGGGAGTGAAATGCATGACCAGTAAATGCTTCGTTCAGCTATCAATTTGAAAGCTAAGTGACTCAGCAGTGGAGCAACTACTGTTTTGATGGAAAATACAAACTATAAACCATTGTGTTCTGTAATGTTCTGTTTACAGAGCATAAAAGGCTTGTTTTCCTCCCAGAATTTTACTGGCAATAGGGAATGGTATCATTAGTAAACTGTAAAGATGTCATTAAGATCAGAGCTTTTTGAAACTCAGAGTCAGTCAGAGAAATGATTCGAAGTGCTCCAATCGGAGCAGGATTTCAAAGCATGTTTCATGAATCATTTGATTCAGAACAGGATTTTAAAGTACGTTTTGCAAACCATTTGATTCAAAGAGGGACTTCTTATCGTGTTTTGCAAATCATGAAAATAATTATAATTATATATATATAATATAAGAATATAATTAAAGCTACAAAAATATAGCCATAATAACAATTAATTAAATACTACTACTACTACTAATAATAATAATAATAATAATAATACAAATAACTATGTTGTAATCCAACAAACATTTGAAACAGATTGTAACATGCTGTTTGTTGACACGTGGATCCCTAATAAACAGCATTACAAAACATTATCACAATTAATAGCTCAATTTAGATCCTGTCAAAACAAAACACCATGCAAGTGTTATAGAATATTAAAATTGAATAAGAAAACTTGTAGGTACACATCAGATGTCTTAGCAACAGATGTCTGAACATGCTGGCCACATTGATTGACTCTGTCCTAGAGGCATATTTTGCACAGAAAACACATAAACACAAACAACTACCACAGCCACTGCTTCCTTGGTCCTGTGGACCCCTTCATCGTGCTCCTGTTCCTGACATGAACCAGACATCAATCAGTCTGTAGAGGCTGTAACAGAGGGCTTCATTATCTCAACCCCACTCATCTTTATTTCATCGTTGGCAAGCATAAGAGGGCCGTGTGCTGGCATATGAAAGGGTGAATTTCCACATGAATTATTTTCCGCCTCAACTGCCCGAGGCACTGTATGTGCAACGTGATGCCGAGGCCGGCTTACCCACTCTCCCGCAGGTCCCTTGGACGGAAAGATATGGCACGTCTAAATGAGTTTGGTGGCGATGATATGGCACAAAAGGTGAAAAGTGGGAAAATCTGTGTCTTGGGAAGGATGATTAATAGTGTGAGAGATTTGAATATGGAAATGCAGATTTTGATGGCGATATACAGCTATGGCATGGAGCCAGAGGACAAACACATACAAATTAGATACCTGACAGTGCCAATAAACCAGGAATCGCCATTCACCAACCTCAATGTCATTGATATCTTATTAGTTTATGGTTCAAAATATTCCTTAGGTTTCATTTCAATCATATATTCCAAAATCAAATGGGGTCTTCATCCATTAGTATATCTGAGCTATTCATCAGATAGCTTTCAATAATTCTAAAACTAATTATTTCTACAGATTTAGTAGCTGTAACTATCATGCCCTATCTGCATAAAATATTTATTGTCTCTTTTATGGATTTCTGGATAGCTAATTGCAAAGCTAACATTCCTTCAGTCACAAGTGATAGCATCTTGCGTGCCATATTGAGAGCTCAGTGGCCGATAACCAATTCATGGCTTATTGCCTTTAGCAAAAAGCTGGAGGATCAATAGATCTTGTCCAGTGATCTCGCCCTAGACACCCGTTTCTGTCTAAAGCAACAGTCTCTGGACTCAATATTTTGTACATCAATATTTAGAGCAACACCATTTCTCAAATTTAAGAATCTAACAGACTTTTATAAGATCTGTTTTAGGTAAATACAGAATGGATTTATCAGAAATCTCTTAATTTATAGTTTGGAACTGCTTAGGGATAAACCTCAGACATGGCTTTCAAAGGAAAGCAGCTCCAGCCATTTTGAGCTTGCAGTTCTACATCCAGGGCATCATGCCGATCACCCTTCCCAGAACCATTTGTGTGGTCCCTGCTCATCCAGTCATCTTTGGGATTACTATCTATTGGATGACAGACATCTGATGAAGACTGGCTATTTCTGATGTTGATCTTTATCGGCATGGCTACATTTGCAAGCATTCGGGGCTGAATACAAATTTCCTCAGAGGCTTTAAATGGATCAACAGACTCTCTATATCAAAATGATGCATAGTGTAACTTAATTCAACAAGGAAGAATTCAGCACAACACCATTTGGTTAAATTGTACGTACAATTTCTTTGCATCTACATTTTTTCAATAAAAGCAAATTAGTATTTCATCTAAATGTGTATATTAAAATCTCCATAAACGTGTAGATATAATGTATTCATAAACTTTAATATGCAATCATTTTTGAAAATGGATAAGCAATGTAAATAACTGAAAACCAATTTGCTTCAAATGATTAGCGTAAAAATATTCAGAATTGTTTGTTGTGAAGATCCCAAAGGAAAATCTGATCAAAGCACATTTCAGCTTCTGTCTCCTACAGAGTATTATCCATATTACCAAGGAGACTTCCCATAGCCACAATTAAGTGATGCTGTGGCCGAGCTTTGGCGCACAACAAGGACATAGCTAGTGTACCATAACTATTGCAGTAGTTATTAGTACTAAATTGCAAAAGTTGAGAAGACTATTAGGTACCCATAGAATTTTTAATTTGAGGTTCTGCTTTAGTGAACAAGAATGCCATAATTGTATAATCATCAGTGCCCTCTTGCAAGTTGCCATTAATGTGTTATGCATTAGTGAGCATTTACTGCATCAACTCGTGGTACAGTGGAGTATAAGATACTAGTGGGCATATGCAATATTGACTATAAAATTGCTGGATACAGGATGAGAGTATCTGTCATTGCATGGTCTGACTGTCAAGTTTGGCAGTAAGCTTTTAGTAAGAACTAAGACTAGCCACCAATTATAGGGGGAAAAAGCTCAAAATATGGTCTAATATTATAAAATATTAAGAGGCATGCTTGGAGTGTGTAGAGTAGTTTAAAGGCTGAGAAAGGATAGAACATGGCGCCAGCAGTAACACTACAATGGAAATAAAAGTTCCATGTCCTTTTTTGTGTAAACATTTGGGCAGTGTTATGAAAATAAACCCACACCGTGACATAGGGTGTACTCACACTACACATGTTTGCCGTGAACCAGCCAGAGTACGATTGAACCCCCTCCCAAATCCCCCTCCGGCCTGCACTCAAATAGGAGTATGCTTACGTCATTATTGTGCGACGGTTTCAGGATAAACAGGAAGCGCGGCGCTCTCGCTGATCGCCATGGAATCCATCGCTCCGTTTACTTTGTGGATAGTAATTTTGAGTCGTTTGGTCCGCGGTGGTCCACAGCCCTCTTACAGCTTATTGTTAAACAAACATTGCACCTCTGCCGTAGACCAAAGTGACCCTTTCCCCTCTATGTCTGTTTTGGAGCGTAGCAAAAACGTGACGTCACGTGCCCTGTGCACGGTTAGCGCTCACACTACATGCGAACCGCACACGAGTCCAACTGAACCGTGCTCTGGCACACCTCTTCCAAGCGGGCCAGGGACGGCTAAACGTACCGCACCCGGCACATTTCGGAGCACTCACACTAGTCAATCGAAACGCTTTGGTGGTCAAATGCACTCGTGCACGGTTTAAACTACCTAGTGTGAGTACACCCATAGAGGTGTGGGGGCAAGTTTAAACAAGCCCATTTAGGCGAGTGCAGAAAATTCAGAACTTTTATAAAGAATATCTCTTTGGTTTTGTAACTTTTGTCTGTGCACTAACAGCTTGTAACACTCCAAAGAGAAAGGAAACCATGAAATTGCTTCATATGACCCATTTAAAAGAAAAAATCTGACATAAGGCACATTTAAGCAATTGACAGGATATGGTCCTATTACCGAAATATACTATAATTTGAAGGAATGACATTGCTTTCATTAAATTGTCAATATTCACATTAGCATGCAATTTCACTTGTGTTGGACAACTAAAATTTTGGTCTCACAACAACTCCAATTACCAAGCTACCGGTGGGCTATCCAGCACTGATGCTCTAAGAGACCCTTGTACCACACGCAGGTTTACAAAACGCAAGAACAAATCAGCCATTTGTGACACCAACAGATTGTATGACAAAACAAGCCATCTATTCTCCTTGGAGCATGCTGATAGAACACGACATTTTAATTCACTAGAGGTCAGAATGTACACTCTACAACTGTACACTGGAAACGCATTTTAAAGTCTTCACGTCTTCTCTTGTTAAATCTTGTTCCCACAAATGATTCACTAGAATAGTTCAGAAAAAAGATCCCGCAAAGCATAAAGTCCAGGCTAACAGTTGCCTGCTTGGGTGAACTGATTCACAGTGTAACTGATTCAAACCACTTAGTCATCCATCACTTCCTGATACAATTCTTTGTATTGAATCTTGTGTGTTTATGTGCAAATGGGGTGTATCTGTGGAAACGTCTTATATGTCAGCGTTAAATTATGAGTGATTTTACAACACAGATGCAGTGAAAGTCACCTGAAAGGTTGTTTTAAAAAATGAGTTGGCTTGCTTCATATTACTCTCTGAGAGGAGTTCATTCATCTAAATGAAATATGAAAGCATATGAGCTAGACCACTAACAAATCTCTATGCCTCGTTTTCACTTTATTTCCAGGTTTTAACCAGAAACTATAACACAGGCTGCCTTCTAACTACCTTTCCATTTACAAGCAACCAACATGTAATACACAAACCATTATGTACAATGAAGAAATCCTGTTTATCATAGTTGAAGCTTAAAGGACTAATTCACCCCAAAATATGAATTCTTTACTCATGACACCTTGTGTATTGCCAAACCCTAATGACTTTCTTTCTTTGATGGAAGTCAAAAAGAGATGTTCAGCAGAATGTTAACGCTGTTCTTTTCTATCCAGATATGGTGGTCTGCAAATTTATAGAAAATCACATGGAACTTCTTAATATGTTTTAATTTAACACATGCGCAAATTAAATTTGCAACCTAAACCCTGCCAACAATTTTACAGTACTCTAAAATCATACATATACAATTCTTTCATTTAAAAAGCTTTCATTTAAAAAGGCCAGTGGCAATAAAACTTTTTTTTTTTTTTTTTAAAAATACTTATTTTTGTTTCTTAGACAATGACATGGTATGACTTCACGATCTAATACATTTTGAAGTTTGCATTTGAAGTGGTGCATGTGTATGGCTTTTCTGATGTAGTAAACTTGCTCAGTAGCACACCTGGTACTTATCAATTGCGATGCATAGCACTCAGGTGCAAGTACCATGCATTTTTTTTTCTCTAATTTGCTTTTGTTAACACTATCAACACACTTAGATTTAGAGTAGGATGAATTGTAGGTGGTGCATTATTTTCAAACACAATAGAGACTTATTTTTGCACCACTCATGTGACATTGAATTTCAACTGCTGCAATGCAACAACCTACAAAATAAACACTGACATATATTTCATATAAAACTGAACGTGCTTTTAGCGCCACTCACTGGACATTTTATTGTGAAAGTGTCATGAAACGTGCAAAAAGCAACATGAGACCATTTTGCATAAATGTCGCCACAGGCATGTTTTTCTAATGAGCATGGGCCACAAGTAAAACACCATTTTAAAGGCTGCTGATCCAGGAAAGTGTCCTACTTGTGTAAGCCATGTTGTGCCTTATCCGAAGTTGAACAGAAGATGAAAGCATGCAGTGTTTAAAGCAGGTTATGTGCGATTATATTATTCTCTTCTACTTACATACGCTCAGTGATGAAAACACCTCCGCTCACCTGCCAGTTTGTTTAGGCCTCTGAGGAAAATCTCAAACACACCTTGGCAAGTGCTCATTAGGTATTGTTTGGTGATCCTTTGCTTTGGGTTCTTGTGAGGGAGTGTTGGTACAAAAGCGTGCCACAAGCAAATGTGACTGCATTAAGTGTCTGCTTGAGAAGAGAAGGTGAGCATTGATCCAGCACACATCAAAGTCGGCTATCAAAAGCACCCCAGCAAGACTGCCATGTAATTACATGTGATGAGGGGCTTGGTGGGGCTACTGCTGTCTCTGCCTCTGTCTGTGTGTGCATTTATTCATGTCACCGATAATACAGGGACCCAGAAGAAAGTAATTACTCTTCCCTACACAGGATGGAGAGGAACGAGTCTACCATGCTGTTTTAAACACAGTAAGACACATTCTACAACCAAACACTTCTGATATCTTAATACAGTGCTTGAAAATATAAAAAAGAGGACAGTGTTAGAGAATTGCTCGCCCTTACTATGGCGGAAAACCACAACATAGTTTCATTAAAAGATTTAGTTGCATGAAATAAAAAGACAGAGGTAATATTTTAATGATGTTCAAATCTACTTGTTAGCAACTAGTTCCCTCATGCTATTTGTAACTCTAAAAATTAAGATACATCTTTCCATGTTAATTGTGAGTTGTTAACTTGTCTACAGATTGTCTGTTATTAAATTGTTATCATTTTGTTATTACACTGAGATTCATTGTCTATGTATTTGTACTTTGCACAGTCTGATAATCTAATTATCAGTTGACAGTGTTATGATGGATGAATCTCAGTGAGTTGTAAAGCCCATTTAAACCCATTAAACAGTTTCTCAACAAAGCAAAACAGAAAGGGAAAAGACTTGTTTAGACAAATTTATCATAAACAGAATCTTTTTCATCTTTAAAAGTCTATACTGCTCGCAAGAAACTCCATTCCCCAGATATAGATAGATGGAAATAAATGCTGTAATTAGGGTGGAAAGTCTTAACTGCTATCGATTGGGGATTTAAATATTGCTCAGATGCAGAACAACCAAGGGAACTACAAAGCTGAGAAACTCCTTCTGATACTTAATGATGCATGAATCAATGATACCGCCGAAACTACAGAGGGCGCCCTGGTTGAGCCCCCGTACAATGGCAAGGTGCTCATTAACCATGACCGAAGGGGAAAATCACAGGTGATAAAGGACAAGATGTGCTGTTTGTTTCAGCTGTATAATTTGATGTATACGGTTCATTTAAAATGATTGCCTTGACACAGTACAGCTCTCTTGTTTAAATGCATCATCTGTGTCAATGGTATTGTTTGCTGCAAAACTAGACCACAGGTCTTCTAAAAAAAACAAACAATAGATCAAATTTTTTAGAACCCAAGATTAATTAGATTTGATGTTTATTTATCAAAACCAGCAAAATAAAATACATAAAGCAAATCAATTAAATAATTTCTAAAATATAAACTTTATGTTGGAATATGTTTAAAGTCAACAGCAAAATGTAATTTTTTTCTTCTGATTTTACATTGAACAGACTATTGGATAACATTTACCAAAAACTAAACTGCTTGTCACAAATGAGGACGTGAAGCTTTCGAGTTCAAATGTAAAAGGGTTTATTAAAGGCTCAGGGTCAAGACAAACATGGTCGAGCGCAATGAGTAAATCCAAAGGATAATCCAAACTGAAAACAGGAACACGAATGAATAACAAAGACCGGTTGACGATATGTATATAAACAATGAAGCGTGAAGACGTACAAACACATCCAGGGATTTATACACAACAAACTAGGTCAATGGGTGGAGCCAACAAAGAAACACCATGACAACTGACGAGATGGGCGGACACATGAGAGTCCATGACGGAAAACAGATAAAAACACACACACAGTTCACTGGGCTCTGGAGTGTCATCCAGTGTGCTGAGCTGGCCCATCCAGCTGATCATGACACTGCTACTGAGGCGTTGCTTTAGCAAACCCGCATGAGGACTCCAACTTTAAACAAGCCAATTGATTTTTGCCCTAAATCAACTGCAATTCACATGAACTTTAAGATTTACCTGTACATTTTTTTAAAAACTGATATAGGCATACAGTAGCAATGCCACAGCAACACAAAAATAATTGTTTAATGGTTGCAGTGAGGATAAGAGGACATAACTCAATTATGTAAGGCAGAGAGGGCAGGCATATTCCCAAATTAAAAGCACAAGAGAGACACATCAGTAAATCACTCTGATGGATAGGCGCTTAGAGTGATTGTACATGAGCAATGCCAAATTGACCCCAAATACTTGATGTGGGTTTAATAAAGAAAAATGAATATAGAATCCATAATGGGATAATTCTTTGTTGAAACAATGGCTGTCAACCGAGAGGTATGGACCTCAACAATCTCTTGTTTTTTTTCTCGTAAGGAAGGCTGCCTGAAGAAAAACTCACTCTGTCCAATTATTCCACATCAACTGAATGCAATATACCGGCGATGTCTTCTGGCAGTTGCTCCCTCAAGGTTGTATTTTTACGAAACTTCCCACCACGCGACCTCCTTCTGCAAACATCATTTTAGAAATTCTCAGATTCTTGTTTACCGGATTTACGCACCGCTTTAAACTTCCAGAGGCCACTGCTGTTTGCCAATTTCAGCTCCAACTGACAATTTTGCACTTTCTCTTCTCACCTTTGTATGTTAACATAAACACAGTGTCCACAGATGATAGTGCAACTCTGCTAAAAAACAAAAAAAAAAAAGCAAAATATTTAGATTTTATGAAAAAACGTGTCCAAGTCAAAAGAGTCAATTCAGGTCTCTATGATATTCTGGTCTCTTGATATGGCTTAAAGTGGGTGAAATAAAATTACTTTTGCTTTTACATCCATCAGGCAAAAAATAAATAAATTACAAAAGTGATCGAAATGTGCCCCTCTCTTCAAAAAGATGCGTTATACTAACTGTTTGTTCTTTTCCTGAAAACGTAATCTGTAAATTTCTGACAGCTGTTTTATGAATGCACAACAGATTGGATCATATTGACCTAAGAAGGACAAGTGTTATTGAGTGGTAGTTCCCAGGTCACCGTTAAACAGCCTTGCCAATTTCCACCATCCACCCATCTTCACTCACACAAACTCAATCAAAACTATTCCAGCTGGCAAAAAGCAGAAAACGTAGCACACTTCATATAATGACACATATAATAACAATAGAAGTCTTTTTACCTATTTTTTACAAGAAAAATAGCATACTGTATTCAGAAGGCAGAAACTTTCAAAGTAGAAAATTGCCAACGACGGTATGAAAAGAGGGGAACATATGTATTGAAGTGAAAATATAGACTAGGTCCACGCAAGATGGAGTGCTTTGGCATTGCATGTTCACAAATGCATACTAATACACTAGAAAATGGCATGATTGCTGGAGCCCTGCAGGCGATGAAAAGGTGGACATCTACATTCATGTTGAAATGAAAGGCCACAACCATCACTCACCAAACAGTACGATGGTGGAGATAGATGCTGTCAGACGCAAGATTTTAATAGAGAGGAAATTAATGCATGTGACATGCTTTTAAGCACGGCCCTCTGGTGGCACTCAGGATTCAAAAATCAGTGTTAAAGTGTGTTCTAAATGCATTGAAGACTGTTCCACGCTTCATTCATGGCATTTTCATCATTTCACATTCTGGATGTGTTTGTCTGGTTGCAATGCCTGAACAAAAACATCACATGAACATTCCAGATATTTTCAAATGGGTATGCGACAAACATTTGTACCGTTCTAAAAGGATTTGTGGAAAATAAACTACAGATTCATTTGGAACACAATGTCTAATCTGTTTAAAAGTGTGAACTGCAACAATTCCATTCAGACTGACATTTTCAGTTCCAATCTGGGCCAAACAGATGGATATGACTTGTATGCTATGTATGTATGCTATTTTCCATAATTTAATCATGGCTTGAATCAAATATGATACATATTTATATTTCAATCCAAGCACAAACTGCTATAATTTGTAACACATGTATATGTATGAAGCTCTTTTTTTTTTCATTTAAATTATATCAAATTACATGATTTTCTAAATCTGAGTTTGTGATGAATATGTCAGGGTAGGGTGTTTTATATATGCGATCAGATTAGACTGTTTAGACCAGAGGGCAGCATTTAAAAGGTCGCTGTGCATAACCTCACTAAAAAATTGGATTTGAGTAAAAAATTGAAATCTGGCTTTCTCAAATAAATTCAAATATAAGATACACCAGTTTCCAAATCTATGTTAATACTGGCGTCGACCAGGCAAAATGGCCTTTATCAAAGTTGTATCACACATTTCAAGTCTTTTTATATAATAACCTGCATTCAGGAAAAGAAAGAAAGAAATGTAATTATGTTTCTCGCAGGTGCCTCGTGGGTATAAGAGTGGCACGGATGATGTGAGAGTACAAGTGAAGGAGTGACAGGGAAAAAGAAAAGGATAGAGGAAAACAATTTCAAGCCGAGTATAATTGGAGATTTAAAAGACAGCCGTCGAGCTATGATAGGTGGATATAATGTGATTACAAGCATGCTCCCTATGGCCTGCTCAGGTTTAATCATATTGCAGGCCTGTACCGCGTGTGCTGGAGCTCCACAGCTCTCTGATGCTTGTTCACCCGCAAGCTGGATTCATCCTGTCACGTACTCTGGGTAAAGATATAGCCTATAACCTGCTGTCAGCCAGATCAAGCTGAAATGCAGGCACCCTCTGTTTCCATGCATAAGGGATGTACAGTATTTTATAACAAAATCCCTTATTGATATTTATAAGTAAAGCACAAACAAACAGGTTAAATATTATTTTAAGGCTGTAAGTGAAAGATTGACTATCAGTCATTACAAATGCATGTTTCAACCACTGAGTGCTGAAGTCTTTGAAAACATGGTTAGGGTTAGCATTTAGCGCTACAGGTAATTCCAGCGACAATAATCCATAATAAGCAGCACAGAGAAGAGTATTTGTCTAATTTGATAATGTCAAAAATGAAATACTGTGATAAACAAACAAAGCTGTCCACATTAAAATGTATTACCTCAGGTCAGTGACTGGTAGTTGTGGCTAAATTGATGCAGACAATGCAAGCATTCTAACAAGCCTTTCCTCCTCCATATACATTCCAGGAACAGTGTAAGCTCTAAAGTTTTTACTATGTGTAAATAGCCCAAATAAGAAGCAAAACACCAACTTTATAAGGTTAGCTGAACAATATAAGACATTAACAATTTATACCAGTGTACAATTCATGAACTATTTACAGCCAACCCTGGACTGTTCCACTGTGCGCCACAGAGATATACTGTATAAAAACAGGGCAAATTTTCAAAACAGGAACTCAAGACTTGCAGTAACTCATGTTAACATGGCAGTTAAGAGGCTAACAAAATTATTATTTTTTTTTTATCTTTGATGTTTTCAAAATGGAATGTCCAGTGAATTAGACAATGAACTTTTAACAAAACAAGCCCTTTTTAATCAATAATTTGCTCTGTTTGTTCCTGTTTTGCTAACACAATGCCAATGAAAAAAGGCTAATATGCTAAGTCCAGTCTGACCAGCTAAAGAAGTAATCAAAACCACTTCCTGCTAACCCATACTAGAAGCTTAAGCTGGTAACTGCAGTGAATTGTAAGTTTAGGTACTTTTGCAAAAACATTAAAGTAATATATAAAATTATATATATATATATACACTATATTACCAAAAGTTTTCGCTCACCCATTCAAATGATCAGAATCAGGTGTGCTA
>JAUMHR010000062.1:5119789-5130062 GCA_032361145.1 Enteromius fasciolatus | reverse complement strand
ATATTTTCATCTGAGACAGCTCAAACATGCAGTTTAGTCTGGGACTAGCTTAAGCCTTGTCTGTGAAACCGGGGGCAGATGTCTACCCACTATCTCAAAGAAATCATTTAAAGACCAAAGAAAATCCAGTCTTCCATGCCATGTGCCCTTTAAATTATGCTAATTGCCCGGAGATGATGGGCTGTACAGTATGTTAATTCTGAATGCAAAACTCCTTCCCCTGCTGTTGGGCACAGTAACACATCTGGCCACTCTACAAAACCCTAGAAATGATTCCAGAACACTCTGATGGCAGCGCCACATGTTAGGTGTTTGAGAGGAAGTGAGATCGTTGAGCTGTAGGAGAACAGCCCACATGGCAGCACAAACGCGATTGGTGAAGAGCTTTTAGCTGGCAGGCTGAGAGCGGGACTGTGTCATCAGCTGTCTATCTCCAGTGCAACAACAACAAATGTGTTAATTAAATGAGCTCTGTTGTATACTTCACACAGATGGACAACAGACACAATATGAGTCAGAGGAAAGAGTCCACACATTAAAAATAGAAAAAGAATTCCAACTTTACTGTTTTATACTACCTTTTACTGCCTACCTGGTCTCATGGCATAAACGTAGCTGGGTACACAAAATACGTACCAACACATACCACTGCAGTGCCCAGAAGAAATGAACTCTAGAGACTTAAAAACTCCCTTTAATTAATGAAGCGTAATTTTCACACAATTACTTAAAGAATATCATGCTATGACTTCAAAATAACATTAATATGCTGGGCTATTTTAACTGGTGCTTATGAGCATTAGCATCACACATCCAGCTTCATATCTATGGGTTTTCATAGACAGTAGGTTTGTTCAGTAGCTCACACAGTACAGAGATATATTTGAAAGGCAAGGAGCACTGGTAACTTAATTCTACAAAACAGTTAAAATACTGTTTCAAGAGTTCACGCTTTCTTCGTAATTTGCGATGGAGCGATTTGCAAAACATAGGCTATACTATGTTTAAAAGGAAGTTGAAACGGCACAGTTGCATCAACAAATGCAGTTTTTATCAGTTTTGAATTTGTTAGCTCTATGGGGTAGGTTTAGGGTTGGATTTGGTGTAGGGCATATTTCCAATATGATAGAGCATTAACAGACCACGGATATTTAAATTTTGAACCGCTGTGATACATACCTACAGTATATCAACGTAATAAAAATGTTAACGCGTTTCCGGATTTTTGATTTTCCATCCCCACATGCTCATTTCTACATAAACTATATAGCCAATCTTACATGTTACATGTGTAGATATATGGATATATATATATATATATATATATACACAAATTACTTTTTATGTTTCTCTGTTGTGCTTATTTTGGTTAAATTGTTTATTTTTTATCTTATGATGATGTTCCTAAATGTACAGCACTTTGGTCAGTCATGTGGCTGTAGTAAATGTGCTATATAGATAAACTAAACCTAAACTAAACCTAAACCTATGTTCAAAGAAGAGTGAAGATGCTTTCTTTCTGTGTGCATTATTACAATAGGGGTCCATGCTTGAGAGTTTACATGAATTCAAAGAAAAGAAGTCTGGATGAAAACAATTTATCTTGAAGGTCTTGGGTCATGTAGAATGACAAAACAGCACAAATGCAGGGAGGCAGGAGAAGGTAAAGGTCTAATCTTCAAAGTGCTGCATTAGTCAGAAAAGCAGACAGAATGTGGTCATGGTATTATTGTAGCTGTCTTTTTCTTTATATTTTGGCATTTCCTAGCGATGTTTACACTTTCAGCACATAGTTCTATTTGAGTACATCAGCTTATATAAAAAAAAACAAAAATGCACAAGGAAATAAAAAAATAAAACAAAACAACAACAACAACAAAAAAACATTAGGCTTAGTAGGTTGTTACAGTATGGACTGTTTAATGCAGACTGAATTGGCAAGAGACAAAAGACACGACTTCCAATTTCCAATCTGACTAGCTGGTCGCTATGCAACTTACAATAGAATGTGTTATTTGAAACTTACCAGGATTCGACAATTAACACTTCTGAAGAAAAAAAAAAAGTCAGATTTCAAGGCATCAAACTATTCGAAGGAAGCAAGTAAAGCAGGCGGAAGAGCAAAATTGTGTGCTCTGGTTTGTCTGAAATAAATTATTCACTTAAACAGCATAACAGCGTTTCAGATCATTTTCACACACACAAAGAGAAAAACAATCATGGTTTGTAGAACATGTTATTGTATAAATATCTAAATATACAATATGTAAAAATAAAATGTTTTATGCTTCATGCATATTTATTTCAACATCTGAATGGTGGAATGTGAAAGTTTCAAAAGCAACATTTGCAAAATTTGCCTTGATGATTTTTTTTTTTGCATATGCATACTTACATAGACTGTGTTTCCTCTTCGCTAGAGATTCTTTCACAAGATGTGTAATAGTGCCTCCTACCATATAATAGTGAAAACACTGTAAAAATGACACAAAAGTGGGCTGAACAATTAATACACTAAAGCATTACTACACTGGCCTATCTCTGAAATTAAATTGTTCTGTAATGGAAAATAGTAGAAAATTGTGTGTGCTGAACTTTTTAAATAAGCAGATAAAACAATGGAGCTCAGGCATAGTAAATCTGATTATTTTCAGTTTTTTTTTTTTTCTAGGTTTGGTTTGCCTGTGCTCTGCAGCATGCACACAGAGAGGGGAAGGACGTTCATTCTTTGTCTGATCTTGTCCTTGTATGACAAATAAATGAATACAACAAATAAGTAAATGGAGGTTTTGAGACTGAATGTCATGATCCTGAATAATTTAACTGAAAACGTCCCTTCCGGCCTTGGTGAAACTTTGTTCTTTAACTATTATTTGAACAGTAAAACATTTTGTACCTCTCTGCTTTCAAAGAAGAAAAAAAAAAAATAATAAAAACATACAAAACTGAGCAGCGCAGAACTGAGTTCAGCTAGAGTAACCATTTAATGTAACTGCACCAATTTTTGAATATGTAAATTACCACCAAAAATATAGCATCTAAGCTAGCTGAATTGTTTTTCCTTTGCCATGTTGTTTTTGTTTTCTTTTCTTTTTATTAATTTACTTTTTCTTTCGCTTCATACCAAACAAGATTTAGCAACAAGCCCATTACAGCAGTGTGCGTTCTGTCCTCTGAACTGTGAAATAAAATGGATTCAGTTCACAAGCAAAGTCCTGGAATGAAAAATTAAACATTTACCATAGCAACACGCTTCATTTGGCTTCCAAAAAGGGTCTGCCAGGACTTGTGATGCCACTTTGACTCAAAAAAAAAAAAAAAGTAAATAAAAAATAAATAAATAAAAATGTAATTGTAATTTGCTTTAATCTGTAAATGGAATTTTTGCAGTACAGGAATTACACAAAACGGTAAGGCAGCAGAAATATGTAATGCATAATTTCCGGAACATGGGAAAAAAACAAACAAACACAGTTGTTTATATTGCTGAGATGAATTGGTGAACAGAAAAGTGTGCATGTTTGATTAGGGTTTGATCTAAAATGGGATACATTCTTCTGTTGTTCTTAAAAGAGAGTGCTTTAGAAGCCAGACTATAACAATATGCACTAATATGGATGATATGTAATTATGAAAAGGCATATGATTTGCATAGTGATTTCAGGCATTCTGTAGATAAGATATGAGATGGTTCAAACAGTCTGTCAGACTGGAGGGTCTTTTTAATCATATTGGATGGCCCTTTTAATCACACTAAGCAGCTGGGCCAAAACAGCAAATCTTTTTGATTCATTATGTCAGGCGAGCCAACAGCATATTCCAAAAAGACCTTAAAAACCTTAAAAACACAGATACATAATTGTATTCTGGTCCCACTTTGCACTTATTTTTTGATGTACATAGTATTTAAGGCCACCTAAAATAAAGTGTGACATTCATTCTTTACCAAAAAGACAGTTAAAGGTACCGTTCAATAAATATCAAATGAACTAAGGTGGTCTTTGGAAAATAACATTAGAAAAATGCCGTTGAGCCAGTACAGATCTGTAAGTGAAGTTTAGTGTTTCAAGCCTTTGTCTGAGGCACTTCTAGGCCATTTTAGGTTGATCCAGTTTAATTGGAGCAATCAAACACACTTTGCGGGTATTGATCAAGTATTAAGAGTATTCACCCACAGATTAAATAAGACATTTATGAGATTTAGTTTTATGTTTACAATTAGCTCATGTGAATGACCACCATTTTTTTCCTTCAGTGTTAAATTGCTTTGGATGAAAGCATCTGCTAAAATCCTAAATGTAAATGTAATAATACTTGAATGTTTTATAACTAGGGCTGCTAACACTAACATGTTGCATGCAAATAATTAAATAACACTATTTATATACTGAATATTCACATTTTAAGTTTAGTTCTGTGTGTGATAAAAAAAAATGCTAATTAAACTAATCAAAGAAACTGTAAATAGAAACAAACCTTTACTCTTGAGAAATTTAATGATTTTGGTAACACTTTCTATGAAGCTTGTATTTCATAATTATAAGTATAAGTATTCTTAAGGCATAATGATAAATGCATAATGCTCTATAAAAAAAAAAAAAAAAACTTATAATGTATTATAACATCTCATGAATTATCATAAAAACAATTCTAATCCATTTTTTTTTGTGATTATAACTTTTAAGAGTACAATCATTTATAGCACACAATGAACACCATAATAAATCTATAACATTTGGACCATATCTTATCTTGCTTATTTAAGATCTGTGCAGCACAACATTTTGTGAGTGGTTAGGTGCTGAGTGTTATTTAAGTTTCCTGTGAGACAATATTGAGGCTAATGTGAGTTGGCTAATACTTTCAACTGGGAAAAATTGCAATGTTTATTATATAAAGCTAGGAGTATTAGTAGACTAGGTAGGGTAGGTAGAATGTTCACATACTTGCAAAGTATCCTATACTCAGTGTGTCTGTTGAGAAACCATCAAAATACAGTGTCAGCATATATACACTACTTATTCTCTAATGAAGACTAGTTGACATGTAGTTGCAGAGTTACTTATCACCTGCTGTCTTAAGGGTACAATCAAAATAATCAAGCTGATACTAGGTATATAAAAAAGAAAGAAAAACAAAGTGTCATGTTAAACATTCATTTGATCTCATAAGTGATCTTACGGCTGTTTGAGAAAAAAAAATATTGTTATTATTAGTGGTATTTGTCTGCTTTAAGTAAAGTATGCTAAATGCCAAGATAGGAGATTTAAAATGCATTATAACTCCGATCCATTGTAAGTAAAATAATTGTGTTCATTGTGTGTTTCAAATTATCATACTCTTAAAAGCTATAACCACAAATAAGTAAATATTATAACACATTAAAACTGTTCTTATAAATATTCATGAGATGATACAACACATTAAAACACAAGATATTTATAATAATTTATCATGTTTTTAGAAAATCATTTCTATACATGACATTGTTCTTTTCTTTATGTTTGACTATTCAGTTGAGATGTAAAGAATGTAAAGTGCATATGTACAGACACAATGTGACTTACTTTCTGTAATAATTATAACTGATAATGCTTTAGATTAAGAGTTTAATGGGAAAAGTACTGTGTAAACTAATTATAGACGACTTCTTACTATAACATTAACACAGTCATGACAGTATTGTCTCATGTTGACAGACTTTTAACATAATTCACATTCTGGCCAAGAACAATGATTAGTTCTTCCTCAAAAGCACCCATTGTGCTTTCACCTCAGGAAGTTGCATGAAGCCAGCGAATCAAATTAGAGTTTGTCAGATCAAGAAAGTGCTCCTCCTGTCAGTGAACAGACTACGGTGACTGATGTCAGAGACTGAGGCTAGTTTTTCAGTATAAAGATTGATTCCCCACACCATGATGTGAAGTCAAATTCAAATGACGTCAACACTAAATGCATTCAGCAGGCTTTTATGTTTAATATTCTCGTATACACACCTCCCACATAATGTGAATTGTCTGGATATAATATTCTGCACTCTAAAAAGTCAGCAGCCAGAAAGGTCAAAGCTGTATGTGACCAAAGGTTAATACCGTAGCTTAGCATTTTTCTTTACAATTCAAGACATGCATGAAGATGATTAAACATACTCTTTTCGGTATAACAGCAGAAGCCTCTAAAGAAGATAGTGGCTAATTCTTTCTCCTCATCTTGAGAAAGGCATCTGCCTCTGAACCCGAGTGAAACATGGCTATTCCATTTTCATCTTGTTAAACACTTCTGCTTTTATCCATGTTGGGCCGTGATCATCAATCTCTCCGCGACAAGAGCCCCTCTGCCTAATGAATGCTGATGCTGAATTGATTTGTGGATGGGATGAGTTAATTTTAGATCTCCGTCAGGGTCCCTCATAATCCTGATGGCCCCACAAGAGCCTTGGATGGGCAAGGATACATCACTTCCTGTCTCTGATGATCTGCTACCAAAACGAGATGGACTGGGCGTTCCCTTGCCTGAACTCTTAATCATCCAGAATGTGCATATGCCCTGCTAATTTCCCATATACATGAACACTTTACAACTTTTGTAAAGCTTCAGTGTAATTTTTGTAATAGTAGCTGCAAAAACAAATGCAGGCAAATGTCAGGCAGCAAATGCGAAATAATTAATGTTGCCTTGTATTAAGCAGACACAGATTACAGTCTGAGGGACTTTACATTGTTACCCCAACAGAAGCAATATAATTTCTGCAGCTTCACTTTGTGAAGATAAAAACACGGCATCACGGAATGCGAAGTCATTCTAGTGAATAGTAGGTATTATAAAACAAGTCATAAAATACCTGAACAGGCTTCATTTTACGATAAATTTCTTACAGATGCATGAATCATATGGTCGATGAGATGCGGCATTGCTTTTACTGGTGAAATTAGGATTAACTAGAAAGAGTTGAATTCACTTTCCTATTTTTGCCTCTTATTTTTCGGTCTTGTTCCTACTTTTCATTAATCTTTATTTATTTAGCATTAACACAGATGATCTTCTGTTTTTATCCCAACACTCGAGGCACAAGACCCTGCATTATCGCTGAGAAACACAAGTTAGTATGAGGCAAAATCTGTCTTGAGACCTGTTTTACTGTTTTCCCGCTCCATATTAGAATGCTTCCAGCTACTGAGCTGCATTATTAGCCGACTCCCAGATGTTCTACTTTTCCTTTGAGCACAGCGATACAATGGATGGATTACAATGCAGGATTCTGACACTGTTAAATGTTCAAACATGTCAAGCGTCCTTGTCCAATGGAAGCTCTCCAAGTATTTGCCCTTTTCCAGTACTCCACTAAAGTAGTGAGATACAACTGTTATTAAATTAGATTATTAAATTTAGTGTTATGAAAAAAATGTTATATAGTAATATGTGTGAAATATGCTATTAATTAGATTTTCCAGAAAGCATATTATATAAATACAGTAAATGTAATTCTTTTTATATTGATTGGCAGTCCTACTTTAAATACATTGTTTAGATTTGACCGGCCCATGCTCCATGTAAAGGAGTGTCTGTGGCGATATTCAGAAAATTAAATTACATTGCTTCTTACATGTTTTGCAAAACACGGTTTGTTAAAAGTTAAAAAAAAGAGGTTGAATCTGACTATGTTTTATCATGGTGGTTTCTGTACGTACATAAAAATATGGTGTTAAAAGGTTTATGGTCTTCTACAAAAAGGATACTACCTACAATGCAACAAATCCATTTACACAAGCAATGCATTTGCTGAAGCATCTCTCACACTTGCTTGCTTTTGAGCTATTTTATCATGATCTGAGTTTCACATGACTCATAGCCATGCACTCTGCAGAACGCAGAAGTGCAACAGTGTACCAGGTGCGCTACCAAGCAAGTTTACAATGGATTAGCTATACATATGGAGCTGGTGATGTGATACAAAATGTATTACAAAATTAATGTTTTGAGGTCACAATATAGTATTGTGCAAGGAATCAATCTAAAATAAGTCTACCCATTCAATCTAAACCAGTTATCACTAGTGTTAATTTTAGATTAAATCTACTGTAGGTATGTTTTTGGAGTTTTACAATATATAGGTAGAGACAGGTTTTTCTTACAAGCCCTATGATGTGGCACATGTATGTAGTGCAATCCTCGTGGATGCTGGCAGTGAAACGTTCTGTTGCAGCAATGGCACTGGTAATCTATGTCCTTTCCTACAGCATGCGATTGATTTATGCAGAGTCAACAAGCTTCTTATTGAAATGGAAAGTGATTTATCGCACACATGTTGTGCAGTAAGCGCTTTTGTGGATTTACTTATGCCGTACTGCCGTTGAACATATTAGGTAGCCAAGCCTGCAATCGCAAAACAAACCCCTCTGTGCTCTGTGCTACGTACTCTTTTCAGAGATCATAGACTCCCTGTGGAATAGTCATAATTTATCTAAAGAACATTTATTCCGAGGATTGTTTATAAGTGCTCAGGGAGCTACAAATTTGTAATTTTTTGCACACGATGATGATGGCAGAGAAAAAGAATGGCGTAGTGATCGGTTCTGAAAAAAAGGTTTGTATCTGCAAAAGGGTGCGTCAGTAGTACACTGAAGGGTATATCAAATCAATAGCTGTGTTTACCGTTCAAATGTCTGGTTTATAGGAGGCTACATGAAATGCAGCAAATCACTATTAAATAGTCAGAAGAGCTGAGGACAGAATGAAGTAGTTCTGTTATGGGAGCACATCTTAATTTGCCGCACCTCTAAGGCACATACATATTGCAGTTCCTTAGATTAGTGTGCAGAGAATTTTGCACTACAGAGGGTTAGACGATAGTAAAGAGAAGCGTTTAATGTAGATGGAGGTCGCTGGTCTCTGCACGGGGGGGCGACAAGGTGTGCGGAACAATATTTCATTAAATGATAAGCACAAACGTGAACTACTTAATTTCCTTTGAGTTATCGCTATGTACCATTAGCAATTCTGCACTGTGAAAATGATAAAAATGTAACCAAGGGACACTAGTCGTTGTAGAGAGAGAGAGAATAAAAGGCAGATAGAGCATGTATTCCATTGTGGTACATGTGCCCCTCTTGTTCAGTTGGAAATAGCCACAGTCCTTGCACTTGAATAGATGCGGACAAGTTCAACAAAGTTGAGATCTTTAACTGCTAAAGAAAAAAACCTCGCTATGCAAGGGCATTCATTGCAAGCTAGACTGAATTTTTCAACGTCCTTGTTTTAGTACACGATAGAACTTGAATTATATAATATATATTCCTATATATATATATATATATATATATGAAGAGTTTGGTTACAAAACACAATAAACGCCATTTTGAAAATAGTATTGTATATGGTCAGTACTGAAAAGTTAGTTTTCAATTTATTGCATTTTAGGGGAAAGATATATACTGCAACTAGTCAGGTCCATAATTTAAAAACTAAGGTCCACCTCCCCCTCTACCTTTAAACATAACCATCATTGTGCCATAAACAGATGAGATCGTACACATTCAAATGAATTCAAATGCCACCAATTAATCAAAATACAAATCACCATGAGGCTGCGCTTTTGAGATCCATCTTTTGAGATTCCTTTTGTTGCATGTACAATGCCTTGTTGTAGTTATATTTTAAAACTCTTTACTTTCAGACATACTTTGAGACTTTACTTTCAGACGCTTTAAGCAAATCTAGTTGAACATTGGATTTCAGAGAGATATGTAGTCAAGAACAATGATAAATGGGCTGGTGTGAGGGCTGGTGATCAGTAATGGCTGGTCTCAATCCCCTGTGGTCTACTCTGTGTTCTCCACAGCCCCCAACAATGCTGCTCTTAATGGGCCATTATAGACCTATGGATTGTCATCTGTAACCACTGCCGGTGTCTGCAGCTCAGGGGAATGATGGGATTGCTGTAAAGACTGCCGAAGAAGACTGGAGCTTAGACACACTAAAACACTGAGGGGCAATGGCCATGACTGAGGTGTCACTAAGAGCGCTGGATGTTAGAAGTTTACTCAGTTAGTGATTTGGAATATGTCCTCTTGGTGGAAATGTACTACTTGCTGTTTTCAAAATGAAGTACGTGCATACTACATATACAGTACTATATGCTGAATATTGCTATTTCAAAATGGATATATGATGTGCATAGTGTGTAACTCTAACCCCCAGTTTCACGGACAAGGCTTAAGCTAGTCCCAGACTAAATTGCATGTTTGAGCTGTCTCAGATGAAAATATCTTGCTCT
>JAUMHR010000062.1:5056837-5076711 GCA_032361145.1 Enteromius fasciolatus | reverse complement strand
ACAACAATGGTAATTTCCTTCTGGTTTTAGTTAATAATTCAAATTAAGAGAATAGTGTTAAAAAAATAAAGTTCAAATTCAAAGAGAAAAACTGTGCTTGTAAGAAACAAATCCATCATTAAGGTATTACAAATGTAATTCATAAAATTCTGGCCAAAACACAAGTCAATAATCCCTAAATGCATTTCCTCTGGTGAAGAAGTCCATGCCATGCTGTCCTCTGATGTGATTTGTTTAGAACTGTTTTTAATACCTATTTTCTCTTGTAAGCAGTGTTTCATCTGTGCATTTTTTCCCTCCTGAATTAGATTAGAGAACTTTTTCCCCATGGAGAAAGCAATACAATGTATAGAGGACTACTTTAACCTGAAGCAAGAATTTGAAATGAGTAATCTGATTTGTTTTTTATCACTTCACATCAAGTCATTAATTGATGGATTGAAGTTGTGCTTTTATCAGCTGTTTGGACACTCACCCATTTCACTGCATATGATCTATTAGTGAGCAAGTGATACAATGTTACATTTTTCCAAATCTGTTCTGAAGAAGAAGCCAACTCCTGTTATTAATCACTTACCCCCATGTTCCAAATCCACAAGCTTTGATCATCCTCAGAACACAAGTGAAGATAGTTTGGATGCAAACTATCTTTCGATGGACTATTTTCAGTGTTGATTTTGTAGCAGTCAATGGAACAATCTAAAGCCTCCTGGTTTACATTCAAAATATCTTCCGAAATATGAACAAAGCTTTTGTGTGTTTGAAACGATATGGGGGTAAGTGAACAGTCAAAATTCCCAATTTGGGGTGGAGTAACCTTTGCATATGTTTGTTTGCCTATTTTTTTCTTGACCATAAAATAACAAAAATAAAACAAAAAAAAACAATGATGCAGTAGATTGTCTCTTGGCAAAATCACATTCACATGGTATTAAGATTTCTGCTATGATACTGCAGCACATTTATGGTAATTACAAAAAAAAAAAAAATACAAACTGTCAACTGGTGTCTTGAGGCAGAAAGATCCCTAAACTGAAGCAGTGGATGAATGTCACCAGTAGATAAATGCAGTTCTGTTGACTGCTAATGTCTCCCCTCGGGTCTGGAGGCTGAAGAGTTTGTGCTTCAGTGAAAACTATTCCACTTCAGAATGTTGCTTTTCACTGCAGTATATTTGATGTCCTCTATTGTACGCTCGCATTCTCAGTAGACACTAAAGGAGGAGCAGCTGTCGTGAATAAATTATGGAGGGGCAGGCAAAGCACGTGATTAATATGTGGAAATCCCCCACATGCCCTTTTATCTATTCCATTCACTTTTGCATGGCCCCTTCCCTATTATTGCAGTGCTCTGTCCATCTCTCCGTGCACCACATAATTGCATGCTGACGAATGTGATGTTGATGGGATATCAGGAAGCATTAAAGTCGTTGCCTAAATCGCTGACCGCTGCCGCACAGAGACCACTGTTGTAAAGAAGCACAGCTTGCTGGGTCATATCCACATTTCACGAGTAAACAAAACAGCTGGGGGCCAAGAACGAAAGACACAGAGATTGTTCGTAATGGTGCAGTAGAGCTGTCACCACCGGCTGTTAACCCTGTTCTCTCCTAAACCTTTTGCCTACTCCTTGACCTGCTCCCTTCTAGGGTGCTTCAAAGGGAGTGGCACTGGAGAAGAACTGTCTGCACTTGGATTTCTCTGAGACCAATGAGGCAACATCCACATTATTATGGGTAAGTTTAGAAAACATCTATTATTCTCTTTTTATTTATTATTTTATATTTTAGACCCTCTTCTAATATTACATATATACATATATATTGTGATGGGAAGCCCCGTAGGAGATCAGCGTCGCCCTGGCAATTCATCAGAGACACCTGGTCCTCGTCACCACGGGCCAATCGGTCACGGCCAAACCCCAGATAAAAGGAGCAGAACAACGCACTTAGAGTGAGACCCATCTCCATGGTACTAGACGCTGTTCACCAAACCTTATCTCTCTTTTGCCCACAGAGCTCACGCCGTAACCGTTTGGCCCTGCTACTCGACTCTCACAAGGAAGCACCACCTCACGGATCTCCACTCAGGAGAAGGAGAAAAGGAGAACACGCCACACTCACCTGGGATCTCACCGCACCGCTGTCGCCACTCAAACCACTCACTGTCACCTTTGTAAATAAATCCACCCTTTGGGGATTGCAACAAGTGCCCTTGCCCTGTTGTTTTTTCGCTGTTTGTCACAATATATATATATATATTATGTCTGGATTTCTCTATATCATCTCTAAGCAAAAATGCCATTAAAGGACCTATATTTAATATGCAGGTGTTTTTTGCCTTCTAAAGTAGAATCGCAGCCTAAATAGAACCTTCTGAGTCCCTTTTTGCTCTTCAAGAGCAGCAACTCTCTTAAAAATCCCTCAAGAACACTGTGTAAATTGTGGTGCTCACAAGTGCTAAAGAGACTTAACTAACAGAGTTTGATGTTAGCATACTAATACGCTCAACAACTCAATACTGTAATATAGGGGTATAGCCAACAACGCTCCAGAAGGGCTATCATCCTGCAGAGCACCAACTCTAATCAAACACACCTCGATCGGCTAATAAAGGTGTTCAGGATCACTTGGAAATAACAGGCAGGTGTGTTGGAGCTGGTTTGGAATTGAATTCTGAAAGAAAATGGCATCATAGATATAGCATCAAAATGTGCCAGTGTCCAGTTTTCAGCCATTTGCCTGTTGTTTTTTTTGACATCACACCTGTTGTACAGTGCTGTGTGAAAACATAATTTTAATTGGTGCCACTCAAATGTCCAACCCCCAGAGTTTGGCACAAATGTATTTTGTTTTAAATTATGTTAATTATTATTCAAGGATGAGAAACTGGTGATTGATTTGTGTTAATTTGATTTGATTTAACTAATTGATTCATTGATTTGTTTTCCCTATGTTGTACATGAATTGCACAAGAATTGACTTTCCCAAAATTGTGGGAACAAAACCAACTTTGGAAAAAAGTGGCAAAAAAAATGTACCACCAGCAAATGACATCTACATACTCTACTAAAAACTTTTTTTAGTATTTATTATTTAGTATTATTGTTTGGAGATATTTACAGATTTTTTAGTGATTACTGAAAAAATAAGCCTTATTTGATATATGGAGATTATGAATAAATCATGATTATATTTAAAATGCTTTTCGTGTCATTTCTGTTTAAGTTTCGCTCACATTCTGTTTTATCCGAATGCAGATAAAGATACAAATAAGTTTAGGTAGAGACATTGGATTCTACTGCATACTGTATGGAATCTTGGCAGGGGTGTGTGTGTGTGTGATGTCTAAAATGTTGCCTGTGGATAGAGGGCAGTTTACTAGATTTTGGAACAAAGCATATGTACGCCTCGATTCAAAGCAACATCAAAAGAACAGCAACTTCAGTGGCTTCCTGTTTAAGTACAAATCGGCTAGCATCCTGCATCTACTTGCATCCGTTTCTTCTTTTGTATTATTCCTCCTAGGTTAACGTCTCCTTTCATCCCCAGTTGTTAATCGATGCTTTAATGACTAAGTGCAATAATTAGAGAAATTATCCTGCATGCAATTATTGCAATATATTAGCATCAGGTAACGCAGAGGGCAACTACAAGGAGATGAAACGCTTGTTGGTTTTAAAGATAAATTCACCTCGCTGATCTAACAAGAATGATCTTTAGGACAGTGTTTGATTGCTCCCTACCCCTGCACATTTTCTGTGTGTAGGGGAGTTAGAAGTCATTAGCTGTAAGCAATCAAACAGCTCCCTGGTGGAAGATAATATTACGTACCTTTATTCTCACCCCGTGACGACAGCAACAGTAACAGAAGGAGACACACTGTGTCCTCATAAAACATGACTTCCATAGAAGACCTAAAACCTCAAAAAGAGACAACTAAGCATGTCAGTAAACTGCTATATACAACAAAAGCAGATTCATTTAGAAATGCAAAATGGCTTGGAGCAAGCAACTAAAATCAGTCATTGCTAACTTTTAAGTAGCCCAGAAATAGTAGCTTGGCTGATAAGCTTCTAGCATCTCCAGGTTTTTCTAAAAAAAGTGATGCTGTCGTATAGTAAAACCACACATGTATTATGTGCCTGCAGCACTACATCTAGTGGAACTGGAGCAATAGTGTCTCTTGTAGGGAAATCTGATTAATTTTACACCATTTTATTTCAATGTAAGGACTGGAATGAATCTGAGTGAACATTTTTCATACTCACCCATTTCAGTGCCTATGGAAGTCTTCAGTTTAATAGCAACACATTTTCTTAAATACTACAATTCAGCATTTTATTTGATGTATTTAGTGTAAATTTGTGATCTCGTTAACCTGGTCTCATAAAAATATGTATCTCTGTGCGCAGTAACACAGGTTCACGTAAAACATGGCACGGTTTATTATGTAGCAATAGGTACGTTTTGCTGTGTTTTTATCATGTTAAATATCTGGGGACTGCCACTAAAAGTTAATGCTCTAGCATGTTGAAAAAATATCCTATACCAATCCAACCCTAAACCTACCCGACGGTGTTAACAAACCATCTATGAAAAACCAATGATATGAAGCTGGATATGTAAGATCCTAACATTCAAAAGCATACATTTTCAAATATCTCAGCATATTAGTAATGTTTTGAAGGCACATGATATTCTTCAATTAATTGTGCTATATTAATTGAAACTCTGTACATTTGTGTGAAAAGGATTTTTTTTTTTAAACTGCAGTGATATTTACTTATTAGTACGTATTTCGTGTCTCGCTAAAAAGTGCACCCAGGTACGTTAATGCCATGAGACCAGGTAGTATTTTTCTCGCAAGTGATGCCCTTCTATCTTGGAACATTTTAAATTAACTTATAAAATGTTGGCATATTTATATTCAGCAAGGTGAAAACAGAATGTACATTGTTAAAAGTACACAAGCTGTTTTATCCCTAAAGGCACATTCTGTGCACTTTTTTTCCCCCTTGTGGCTGTAACTTTTTAAAGTACAGATAACAGCTTTACTCACGCTGTACTTCTGCTTTTGTCAGGTAAAACTCCTTCACTGCACTTGCAGTAAGAGTAAACCTATGCAAATTGGTAAACCAGTCATCCAACAAGTTAACTGACATACAAAAAAAAATCCCTAGGGCTGTTCTGGTTATCCAATCATGCTAAAGTACGCTGATGTCCATTAAAGCTGTGCAGCGCTTTGCTGACTTCAGCAGCAGACTACAAAGTCGGAACCCCAGAGATACCCTTGAAGGTGTCACATGACCACAGAGGTGAGACCTCACATTTACTTAGCCATATCTACAGACTCACATTTAAAACACTCACTGGCATGGAACCAAAACCATAAAGCGGCATGTAAAGCATCATATGACTAGTCTCAGACTTCTGCCTTCTCAAATGATGCGTTTCAATAAAGATTTGCAGATAATTGACCGTGCTGAGATGAGAGTATACAGTACATGCATGCGCACACACACATGCTTTCTTCCTTTCTCTAGGGTCACTCAGGAATACTTACTCTCATATCTCTCTCCAGTCGCCTTTAGTGTGCTGGTATTTAAGAGGATCAGTGAGCAGTGATGAAGAATTGAGCCAGGAGTAATTAAACAATGACCTGCAATGATGCGTCTTATAGGGTTTTAAAGGTTGATGAGCACATATTTTCTATTGAAATGGGAGGTGAGGATAGGACAAGTCAATTTAAGGTGCTAGGATTCTAGACTTGAGAAAATTTGTTCTACTGATAGTAAAGGGAGATTAACTGCTAGAATTTTGCCCATCATTTAATTTTAATTATGTATAGAAATGCGCACCAAGGCTGATTTGATTTAATTGATCAAAAATGCAATAAAAACAATAAAATAAAAACATTAAAAACAATGAATTTTTTTGTAAATATTTAACGAATAAAAAGTTCAGAAAAATAAAACTTACCATATTTTTAATAGACTTTTTCTTTTTTGCAATAATGTAAAAGACTTTTCTTTTGACGTAAAAACATTCTTGCTGAATAATCATAATAATTATAGTAAGTACATGGTTATATTGCTTCACCATTAGAGCGCTCAGTTATGTTTATCCCCATTTACCATGTTCTAAATTCAATCCTGTAAAACAGCTTAGTAACTGTTCCATGTGTAAACCAAAAGTAAAAAAGCTCTTTATTTTAAGCTGTCTTTATTACAGTGTAATTATACATTTAATAACCGAGTAATTACATGTTAACTACATGTACAGTACTCACTATATGGTTATGGTTAGGATTAATGTTACTTGCATGAAATTATGCATATTTAATTGTTAATACAATAGTAAGTACTGTGTATGCAACGTTTATTAGAATAAAATGTCACTGTGAAAAATGTTTCTAAAACATTTATTCATCTTTCCAACTCATTCCAATTTCAACATTTAATAATAAATTATTATAATAATAAAAAAGAAAATAAAAAAAATATTAATTAAAATTATTTCAATGTACTTGAGCAAACAAAAGTTGCATTTTTTTGTTAACTAATGTTAACAAAGATTAATAAATAATGTAACTAATAAATAGTTTTATGCTTTAACTAACATTAACAACTGTTACCTTTTTTCCTATAAGTGTTACCAACATTTTTCATCAGGGCTTGTACAGTAGATAGAAAGCTAATTCCAATTTTGATTTCATGGCGTCTTTAATAGCGCACTTTCCTCTCACACTTTACTGCCGTCATCATCACCATCACAGTCTGAGCCAGCTGCAGCAGTAATTCAGGCCATGTGTCTGATCGCTCGCTGTGTGCATATGACAAAACGAGGTGCAGGGGATTGTGAGAGTGATCAAAAAAGGTTGCTAAAATGTATGTGATTATCTCTGAACCATAAATCATATTCACATGACAGTATCACCGTGCAAGTAGCAGCTCGGATACATTATCAGATCTTGTTTTAATGTGTTTTCTGTTGGCAAAATAAATCCAGAACCATCGCCTCAGCATATACGCATCTGCTCAATGTGCCGTGTGTTCAGATTTACACTCTGGACTACAGCTCATGCAAGGGTTTTCTTAATCGCATGTGGTAACACAGACCCACCTGCCCAACACATGCATTAAAGCAGAGCAAATTACATTTCCCACACGCTGTTCTGCTCTCCAGTCTACTGCTCACACTTGATTTGTCAGAAGCTGCTTCACACACAGGGACACATCATTGCTCCGGCAGGAACTGCGTCTCTGTTACCTACACTATCTCTCTTGTCTCAGTCTCGCATACAGAGTCTCCACTTCTCTCTGTTTTGTTCTCCCCTGTGTCTGGATTCAAGGAGGTCAGCTGTCTGAAGGGGTTCTATAGGTAATTCGGTTTCAAACCTGTGTGATTCTCCTCAGAGACCACACTTTGGCGATGTAACGTCACATGGACTGTTGGGTAGTAGTTTACTGTGAGTGCTCAGCAGTGCAGGCTCAGCAAAAGGGGGCGAATCACATCTGAGGCAGTCCAGAGCACACTTCTGAGTCATAGAAATAACAAATGGGACATCCTAGGGCAGGTTCCAAAATTAAATTAAATTAAACTGAATACGTTCAATATATATTAACCTACTGGCTGTTTAATAGTACCTATAAAGCATATATTCTGCATTACCATCTTCTATATCCCTAATCCAATATCTAAACTTAACTCTACTTTACTATTATTAAGCAGCAAATTAGGAGTTAATTCACTTAAAATAAATGTAACTGCTAATTTTTTAGTTGATGAAACATTTTAAGTATAAAATACAAAAAAATAAAAAGCTAATAAAAGCATTGTCAGACCAAGTCACCCCAAATGTTGTCCCAACTAGTCAAACAGTTGTCTGAACAAAGAATGTCATGCTGTTGAATTGTTAAGGCTTTGTGCGTTCCCAGCATGCACTGCAGCATGAATAAATTCCTATATTGAATAAATAAGTTTTACTGCTAATTCAATTTTAACCTTTTTGTTGTTATATCATTCATTATTGTAGTTATTTGTTGTACTGTAACATTTGTTAATTGCCAATTTCTTGGGGCAGTTGTGGCCTAATGGGCCTAATGTGGCCTAATGGTTGGACTTGTAACCCAAAGGTCACGGGTTCAAGTCCCAGGTCTGGCAGAGATTGTAGGGCGGGGGAGAGTGAACAACCAGTGCTCTCTCCACCTTCAATACCACAACTGAGGTGAGACCCTTGAGCAAGGCACTGTTCCCCCAACTGCTCCCCAGGCGCCACAGCAATGGGTGCCCACTGCCCTAGGTGTGTTGGTGGTTGATCACTTCTCACTGCTGTGTGTGCACTTGGATAGGTTAAATGCAGAGCACAAATTTCTAGTATGGGAAACCATACCTTGAGGTCTAGTTTTGAGGCAACCTTATGATGCCTATTTATTAGATTGACTTAAAGTATCCATTAATGTTTAAAAAAAACTTATAATTACAGCAACATTCAAGATAATGTGACTTAACTCAGTGACTTGGGTTGAGTTAACAATTTGGTCCGAAATAAAGTCAAAATATCTGTGCATCAAGTTGTCTTGAAATTTTAAGTTAAGTCAACAATTTTTTTACAGTGTTGAGGTAAATGTCATAGTTAATGGTGTGTCAATAGCGAGAATTAGGCATTAAAAAAAAGTGTGACTATCATAATAATCTGAGGGATCTTCATTATAAAGAGCACCAATTTTCTGTTACAAATTCCTAAGTATATATATATGTTTTTTTACTAGCAACATAGACATGAACCATTGCTATGCTATTACACACACACACACACACAAACACACACAGATTGATTAATCTGTGAATTATGCTTCTGTACAGCTCTCAGCAGTGTTGGGTAGCACGCAGTGCCTCTAATAGCAAAACAGTAAGATATCATCACTACCACCACAACCAATCAAAATATCGTGTGAGATACAGTGTGTATTCAGTATTAAATTTTTTCACCTACTAGAAGGCCAGCGCTGACAACAGGTTTATGTGCTTTTCAGTGCTAAAAAAATATTGATAATAAATAAATAATAATTTAAAAACACAGAAATGTGTCATTTTTATCATACGTTTTGTCATATTGTTTTGGTCAATGTCTTTTTGTTTTGTATTTACTTTGCTGTTGAAAGGCTGTAAGGACCACTGAAGTAAAGTGACTGCAATCTTGTCAAAACATATATATAACACTTCACAGCTGTGCATTGGGTCTATCAACCAATCAAACTCTGTGCACCTTTTAAATTAACTTTTGTGATATATAAGTGAAATAAAAACGTTCTTTTCTGCTCTATACATTTTACAGAGACAGACAATGGCAGTGCTTTTGTTTAGAAGGTCTGATGCTCAGTATGAAAAGAGCTTTAAACAGCGTTGCTATGGTTACTTCCTCAGGCAAATGTGACTTTATTCACAAGCATCTATTTGGTGGCAGGGGAATATGTCCACTGCGGCTAACTAAGGGTTTCTCTGTCTGACAGGGCAGTGGTCAGTACATTTTACTCTGAATACAGGTCAAATAGCACTGATAGGTTAAGCATTCTGCCAATATCCATTCCCTGCCGCGCTCCAGTCGTTCAGTGACATGATCTCTCTCTGTTGTGGACAATTACTCTATTACTGAAACCACAGAAATCTCCAAGAGATGTGGACTGAAGAGCTGAGATCAGATTTAGTGGAAACATTCTTAAGAATAAAATTCTTCTTTACTGCTATTTTCTTCTTATCCTTGAGATTAAAGATAGCAATATTTGGTCTCTCTCTAAATTAGGTTGCCTTAAATACTATTTGAGACAATGCTCTACACAACAGATTTAGGATTAACCCTACCTGGTCTCATGGCATAAATGTACCTTGGTAGAAAACACAGCAATATTAACACCAATATTAACATAAAAAATGTGCCAGGGTCCATATATTTAACCTGTGTTTTAGCACCACTCAGTGGACATTTCTCTTTGTAACTTTGGCGAAACATGAAGTATGGCACATAAAAACAGTATTGCACAAAAACACAGAGTGCACAGAGGTACGTATTTTTATGAGACCAGGATGCACTAAACAATGTTCCAAAGATGAACATTCTGTATAAATTTGACTTTTCATCATGATGTCTGACATGAATTATTTGAAAAAGAACACAAATGCTGAACTTCCCTCAAGACAGTCGCGACAAAAAAAGAATGAACACTTATTTTGATTATTGAGGTAGTCTGCAGGCAGAAGAAGGTGTTTTTCACTGAGCTGATGACTTATTTCACTGAGCTAGAGCTAGTCATCAAAAAATAATTGCCATTTAGTCAGATAAGACTGTAGATTGTAGGAAAATAACGTTATTAATCACTTTTAATTATTAATTAATCACTGAGATTAATCAACTACCCCCATGTCGTTCCTAACCCGTAAAAGCTTAGTTTGTCTTCAGAAAACAAAACAAAACCTTTTTTTCAATTTTTAATGAAAACTGGGAGGCTTTTGACTGTCCCATTGACTCGATCTGCCATCGGTGGTTCAAACGCAACGTTATGAAGCTACAAAAATATGTTTTGCATGAAAAGAAAACAACAATAATGACTTTATTCAACAATTTGGCATGCAGCATCGCAACATCACCATAATGCCATTTTGGACAGCTTTGTGTGCATGTACTGTACATAACATATGCAGTTCTGTATTACACGCAATGGAAAGACACATCTTGTACGTGTATTTATGCTTTGATTTTATCTTCCCATTGCGTTAATTTTGAGGTTGAGTACCCATTTAATGCTAGAGTAAAAATGCATCCCTGAATGGCTTTCAAAGCAATGTTATATTTAATTTTGATTTGACTTTTAGCTCTTTTGGATCTTTTGAAGAATTCATGATCGCAAAGAGCTGGGGTAACTGTTTAAAAAAAAGACCATCTTAAATATACCCTCACAGAATTAGCAACGGCCAATTATAATACCGTTTAATTTCTCCTCTCAAGAAAGCTAAAATTGGTCAAAGAAAGGTTACAGAGACTCCTCAGGCTTCAGGGCCGCTGTTAAACACTGGCTCATGAGATGACTGCTCATCACTTCAGTCAATCACGATGGGACGTCAACAACTCCATGTCACAACACACATTAAGAGGAGGCGGATGCGCCCCCAGGTGCGTGTAATCTTGCGAAAGAGCAGCTGGTAGATGCAGAGTGTGTTCCATCATGCAGGTTTGACAGATCAAAGAGGACAGCTTCCACCCGCCATCCTCAAGCTGTCACAGGCATTGCACAGAGCCATGGCCGCTTCCCCTACTGCAGTAACTGCTGCTCTTTGCCCCAATAAATGATCCGCGACAGACAAGAAATGCTTGTCTATTAAAATGACAATCCCCTGCGAGTATGACCCCACGTCGGCCCTTGTGTCGCACCAGCGTCCGCAATGACAGATGCCATCAGCATCCCACACCATGTTTCTCTCCGTGCTGTTGGACGTCTGAGAAAGAGATCGATTTTCCGCTCTCGTCTGTGCTGTTTTCCAATGCCTGGCAGTTTATTTCCCAACTGCACCATGATCGTAACAATTGTAGAGTCTATTGGATAGAGACCAATAACTGACACTGCTTTTGGTTTGGATTTCATAAGAAAGCGTCATCTGAGGAGACACTTGGAGCATTAGGAAGCAAATTTCCCCCCATGCCGCATTTCTGCGAAGCAATATCATAAACATTTCCCAATTTATATTCAACATTATTCTCGGGGTTTCCACTTTATAAAGATGAAAATCAAAATAACAAGTGGGTTTCAAAATGTGATAAAATAGTAGGGGGGACCTGAGAGGGTTATAACACTGGTGGAGTAACACTGTCAGATTCAGCACTTAAAAATTTGATGCAGAGATGATATTCTGCCACTGTCATCTCTGGGTAAAAAAAATAGAGAGGATTTACAGCAGGGGTGGGCAGTTCTGGTCCTGGAGGGTGACTGCCCTGCTGAGTTTAGCTCCAATCTTAATTAAACACACATGCCTATAATTTTCATTTGATCTTAAAGACCTTAGCTGTGTTTTGATTCATAGGACACAGTGTTCTCTGCTCCCTATTCCTGAGCACAGGGTATCATTTGTAATTTTTACTTGGCAAAATTTGTACATTTGGAACACAGATCAGTCTTACAAGTCGCACACATTAGAGGAGTATAAAGACATATTTAAAAAGTCCTAAATTGAGCTACATTTCTGTTATAATGTTTAACATGAAAATTAGCTTCAATTGTTCTCAATATTCACCTCAGTTGTGGGCTAATGGTTAAAGAGAAGAGTCTCAGTACTGGCATGATAGGAAGGTAGGGAGGATGAATGCCCAGAATTCACTTCCACCCTCATTACCCACAATAGAGGTGTCTCTCCAAGCTAACCCTCCATAAAACATTACAGAAATAGAAAGAAGTAGAGTAGAGTAGAGGAGGCGGGGGGAGGTAAAGGTATGCTGGAAGAAATGTCATTGGGACGGTTCAATGACTGCTGATTATATAGGTTGGTAATGATGATTGACAGGACTGAATAATCAGGCTCCTCCACAGCACCTATATTTGCAACATAATTTAAATTTAAATTTGCACACATTAGAGGTAACTTGTAGATTGTATCTAAAAAAGGAACAAAGAAACAAAAACACTCAAAAACAAAAAACAGTCACAAAAAAAAAAAAAAGCTTTCAGAGATCGCTTACTTTATAAGCTAAATGCAAGTGCTCAACTTTTCAGAGAGGATGAGGTTGAAAGGTTTGTGAATGCTCTTCAGGTTTGTTGACAACTGAAGTGCTCTGGTATAAACACACTTCTTTCTTCCTCCGACTGGATACCATCCAGTGATATTAGCCACACATTTGGTCCCATTTGGGTTGCGGAAAGATGGAGCTACACTTCAAAAAGGATGAGTCAGATGAACCCAGTCTGGATGATCTACACGAAAAAGAACATATCTGTATGCCCACTTTCTGATCTTCTGTGAGTGTTCATATCCCACGCAGGCAGAAAACACTATAATTTCTCCCAAAAGCATGCAGTTGGGCGGATGATGTGCAATGAATCCTGATATCTAAGCTGAGACGTGGAATCCTCAGGACTGGCGCAGATCTAATTTAAGGCAATTGTCTGGTTAGGTCAGTGACGCTGATGCAAGCAATGAAGAAAAAGACAAGCATATTGAGGCTAAAGTGGAAATGGGAATTTTTTTCAACACAGCAAATAGAGGCAAAGTCGAAAGCACAGGATCTATCTTAGGGATGCAACAATATATATATTATGAGTTTTGGCTGACATACAGGTCGCTAAAGTTAAAGCGGATATTACAATAATCTAGTGCTATAATGTAAAGGGTTGGCAATAGATTGTATTGGTACAGTATGTGCATCTAACAATAGCAGATTTGTAAGGGTTCTGTGTTTGTGTGTGTGCAAATGGTATGCTGTAGATACACAGTTCTTACTTTGCATCAGAAATTGCACATAAACTATTTGGTTAAACTTTTGGATGCTTTATTAATATTGAAATGAGTCACTGTACACTTCTATTCGCTCAGCTAGATATTCATTACATTTTCTCCTTTTGTGTTCTGCATAAAGAAATTCAAACTGATTTGTAATGGCATTTGAGAATGAAAATGTTAAATTTTGAGTGAAAAAAATCCTTTAAAGCTGCACAGTTGGCTGTCTTTTGGGGTCCTTGTTCACAATTAGTGTGATCACAGGTTAAACAGGGTTACACAGAGGCATACCTGATGATTTTTCTTTGGCAGTATACTTTTTAATATTCAGGAGCAGATTATGGAAGGAATATTTATCAGCCTTACATTATCATACTAGATTACCATCACCTGAATAAATTACATTCTAAAATATATTACATTAGAAAACATCTCTAAAACATATATTGCCTTAGAAATATTAGATATATAATATAATTTTTTTTGTTTGGAAAAACAATTATACATTTCATTACTGACAATGATGTGAAAATAATCCTCATGCTTTTAGTGTTGAGTAAAGTTTTCCTAATCCATTTCTGTTAGTTTAATAATGTGGTGAAGCATCAATATGAAGATCACAGCCCTTTTATCTTTCAAAAGCCATCTGCTGTATCCCATAACTATTTCATTCCACACTTCCTAATTGATTTATAAGGACATGCACATCCTGGCTGTATAATTATATGACCTATACGTATTATTATATATGTCTTTATTCAAAAGCTCCCTACTGTGATGGCTGCTCTTTACCTAAATGTCACACCAATCCCTTCATCCGCACCTCCACACTGCTACCGGGCAGATAAGAAGCCTCTGTGAAGAAAACGATGCCACTACACAGGAAAATTGAACTGTCTAAACAATGATTAGTAGGCGTGAACGATGGGTAGCACATTCCATAAGAACTCAAGCGTCATTAAGGCACAATTTTGAATGCAACTGCAGGTTTGCTTTGCTAACATTTTGTTTTTGATGTGTGCCCTTTATTCCAGGTTGTACCAGTACTAATGGAGTCATTCTCTTGAATGCTGATGCTAGGGCATTTCAGTCTTGGGCCATGCTAATGGTACTGTGAATGATGCAGTAAGCAGCTCTTGTTATGATGATGCTTGTTTCTGGTTTATTAGTTTGTTATGAGTTATGCTCCAAATAGCAAACATAAACTGGATTTGAACATTTTCTGAAGAATATCTTTTACCGTGTAAAACCACTGCAATTATTAGTTGTTTTCAGTGCACTCTCACCAAGGTATTTCTGGGAAGTATATCCAAAAATAACCAACCTGGTCTCATAAAAATATGTACCCCTGTGCACTTTTTGTGCAACACCGTTTTTACAAGCCTTACTGCACATTTCCACACAGTTTCCAACCTACCTGATATAAAACGACATTTGTTGATGCAACCGTGCCATTTCAACTTCCTTGTACACAGATTTAAACTGTTTTGTCAAACCATAGTTAAACGGGAGTCAAATCAGTGCTCTTCTCCTCTTAAGTATGTCTCTGTACTCTGCGAGCTACAGTACCAAGCAAAGCTGTCTATAGCCCTATTCGGACGGGACTAGTTTTCCAAACAACGTTTGAGTTAGAACAATCCTGTTCAAACAATGAGTGGACAATCCTAACTTGTTAAGTGTTTAAATATTTTTTTACAAGTTATAATAATAATAATTAAAAAAGTAATAAACAAATGTAAAAAAAACTATAATAACATATGGTTCTACATAGAACTTCTTATAAACCCACTGGAATAAATCCGTTTTAATTTATTAGCTATATAATTTACATGTTATGTAATTGACTGGAGAAATGAAAGTACTCTGATACTGACAATACTGTAACGTTAGCCAGTCTTAACAATTTACGTGATTTGGCTCTTGATTTAATTTTTTTAATTTATTTCGCAGGGTAGCAAACATATCTACATCCATTATTGGTGCGCAAACTTGAAAACCAGTGTGCTAGAGATAGTACGGTAGTTCATGTTGACCAAAAGAAAACACGTTTTGGAAAAAACATTTTCAGCAATCACAGACATTCGCGTTCGGACGGGATTAGATTTCTCAGAGGACCGTCGAGTTTGCTGAAAAACAGTAGGTAATTTGCTCTGGAATTTTTACAGAGGTTGTGTGAGAGAAAGACGGACATGGCAGATTCGGACGTCTGTGAAACTGAAATTTCTCTAACGACCCCCTGTAAAACTAGTCCCGTCCGAATAGGGCTGATAAAAGCCAACAGAAATGAAGATGGAAATGCAAACATTCAAAAGCCTCAGTTTTCAAATATCCCAGCATTAATATTTTTTGACGTCATAAAATGACATTCTTTAAGTAATTGTGTGATAATTACAGTTTATTAATCAAAACTTTTACATTTGTGTGAAAAGGAATAACAGGTGTTAAAGTTTTACTGCCTCTAGTGTCCATTTCTTTTGGAAACTGCAGTTGTTTTATGTGTTTTTGGTTACACTTTATTCCGATAGTCCATTTATACATTCTACTATAAGGAGCGAATTTATTTCTTTATTAAATTAATTCATGGTGAAACCAAAGACACTGGAACTTTCGCAACGCATATGAAATAAAGCAATAAACCCCAAATCTGGGAAAGAGATCAAGGGGAAAGACCATTTGCAAAGACCCAAAAGACCTTTTATAGTTTTACAACTGATTTTAAGATTTCTTTGTTAGTCTGCGTATTTAAGGGAAAGTTTCATATCAGTCTGTACGACTCCTTAGACAGAGCAGCCCATAACGTGGAGTGTATCTTTATGTCCCATGCTACAGTATGTAATTCCAAAAATCAGGTTTGCATCTCTTACTCTTAGATTAATCTTTGGGAATTTGATGTTTTGTATTTAATTAATTTGATTCTGAATTGGCGTTCAATTGATTATGTAACTGGCATGATACAACTTTACCTGATTAATAATAAACTGTTATTTTTGAGCGGGGGGCTCTCCGTTAGAGATCTTTTGATTACTGTCTGCCCCCGACTCAACAAGTCACAGTCTTCGTGATTAAAGGAAAAATACACTTTTGTTATGTAATCACTCTGTGTCCACTTTGTGAGACCGGAAATGGCAAATTTGTGTCAAGCGTTCACATATGGCCGGGTGAATGACTAAAGAATGGTAGGTCCTTAATGAACGAATAATTTAAAGTATGGGATTTCCAGAATAATCAATTATCTAAATTAATATACTATCTGTGATCAGAAATTTAGGGATCACTTGAAAATGGAGTCAGATTGAACACAGAGGTATAGATCAAAATTGAAACTAAAATTCAAATAAATTCAAAGGCGCGGATAAAAGACCAAATGCGTACAGTATATCCTTTGACCAGGACACTGGATTCCGTTCTTTGGGCTAGGACGGGACCTTACACTACTAACTATAAGATGTCTACTAACTTTCAGATTACACTATTAGGGGTAGGTTTAGGGTTCATAGTTGACATATACTAGCATAGTTTCTGATAGTCAGTATGTAGTATGTTGTGAACCCATTAAAATAAAGTGTTAGATATTAAGCAGACAGTCTGCAAATACTCTAATGACTGCTAGTTGAAGAGTAGTTGTTGTGTAGTTAGTCGAATATCTAAAGTGGACTATTGAAATAAAATGTTACCATATTTTGTGTCTTGCTAAAAAGTGAAGGTACTGTATGTTAATGCCATGAGACCAGGTAGTAAATAACAGTAGTCCTATGCAAACACCACTTGATTAAATCTGTCTTTTTTCTGTTGTGATAAAGCTGGCTGAATTCATCTCTGTATGAAAAATAGAGTCCTATTCCTGCTACACTTCTACAGTCCAGTCTGCAGCAGGTTAATCCTGGTAAACACGGTCATCTAGCAGATTACTGGAGCAGACAGAATCAATCGATAAGAGAGTGGATGACCCAGCGGCAGATCTCAGTGCTTAGAGTTATAATGCTTAAGGCTCTGGACCCACAGGAGCCATTGGGAATGTCAGAGTGACCAATATTGTGTTTGTCAGGAGAAGCTAAACCAACCAAAGAGACTTAACTGATCACAATCTAAAAGGGCAAAAACTGAGAGGGTAGATGAACCAGACATTTGCAAGCCATGGCAGTAGAGCTGATAACCAGGAAGTGAGAGGGGTTTGTATGTGTGTGCCAGGTAGAACAGACAGGACTGATGGAGTGATGTTTCTCATGGGAATACAAAGACTAGTCAGTGATTTCATTGCTGTCTGAATCCAGAACGATCCCACCACCGGATACAAATTCCCAGGCATTGTATCTACTGTAATGTGTGATGAATCTGCACACATTTAAAACAAGGACACTGCTCCACACCATGAATCATGTAAGCTTTGTGCCATTAAAGGTATACAATCAATTATTGACTCTTCCTCTGCCATTGATTAATTATTCCTGCTATGCATGTTTCACTGGTAGTAGGCACTGTTATGGACCTTCTAAAAATATTGCATCTCCAGATAGAATCTATGCGTAAATCGGAATGATTGGATATAAACTGTTTACGCACAAGTTATTACACTCACCAAATATTCAAAAATAACTAAAAATCTAAACTACCTAACATTACTGAGAAAAATATATATAATGTATATGAAGAAATATAAGACAAAGATAAAACATTTTAGGTGTTCATGGAGGTGTTCATGATCTCTGATAATGTATATATAATGATTGACCAGAAGCTTGATGATCCATGTGCAGCTTTGTTTATTGAGCAGAGTCAAACAGGCAGAGGTTAGAATCACGGGCAGACAGATATATCAGGGACAAGGCAATATTCGTAGTCAAAAGGCAGGCAGAAAGTTCATGGCAGGCAGCGAGAATCAATATCCAATAAACAGTCCAGAAATACACAGAAAAACAACCAGGAAAACGCTCAGTAGTGACAGCCGGGGCAAATCAAGACTTCGCATCTGACTCAGAGAAAGCCAGCGTTTAAATAGCCGAGAAAATGACGAACACCTGGGAGCAAATCAGCCAAGGTACGTGGGGAAATAGAGTCCGGGTAGGAACGCTAATACTCTGGTGATGGTTCCCACTGCAGATAGCCGGAGAGAGGATATATACTTGTGACAGTATATTTGATTTTCATTTTAAATATGATTGATGATTTATTTATTAATTTATTTATGTATTTATTGTTTACTCACATTTTGTAAAGACACAAACACACACACACACACACACACATATGTATACTGTATGAAACGCAAACAGATATGTTCACTGTTTACATAACTATACAACCAAAATACTCTGGGGGTCAGGAAACATGAGTGAAATGATCAAAAACTCTGGTGCTGGTGCTATAAATAAAAAATAAACTCTGGGGGAAAGAGTTAAAATATTTATTATACACATTTACGCAAATTAGGCCTTGAATAACTAATCATTTTACTAGTCAAAGAAGTAGCTGGGTCAAATGTTTAGCTTATCTAATAAGAGTTTGTATAACTTATTAAAAATAACTTTTTTTTTTTTTAGAGACAAAATAAGTATATTTTTTCTGGTTGTAATGATATTCTATTAGGGAAATAAGGTCATTTTCATATGTACAAGGATTAATCAAAGATTTTTATTGCAGCCCAGAATCTAGTGTTAAACAGATTTTTTTTAAATCCTTTGAGCAGTGTTTATTTTGCCTTCACATTTGTATAGCCCTACAGTCACAGAAACAGCAGGCAAAACAATCTCTGAGCAATACAGTTTTCATGAAGGAAAACACTAGCAAGTTTAGAAAAAAAAACATACGGTATGAAACAGCCGTTATCCATCAGCCGAGATGTCCCAGAATTCTCAGTGAGAATTCAGCAGGTCGTACAGCCTGGATTACTCACACCTCACCTCTCGGATAATTCACACTGCAATATGCACAGCCACAATCATAACTGAGATTTGGCACAGAAGGCCAGCAGTAACACCAGCTCTTCCTTTCACCCCACCCCATCTCTGGCACACACACTCAACACACGTTCATTCAAATAGAGTTACTCCATTAATTCAATTCCTTTCACATACAAAGACCTCTGAACTGAAAGGAATTGTATCCTTCCTATCTCTAATACAAATCAGGCATGAAGATATTCATGCAGAAGCACTGCCTCAGCTGAATCCAACTGAATATAAAGTCTCTTATTTTTATCACTGTGTCATTGGTTATATAGAGGCATTTACTGTTTGTACACAATGATGACGTAGCAACGTATGCACGCGCATATTGGCAACGGAAGTATGGCAAGAATCAGTAGCGTGTCAAGCTACGCGAGCGAATTAAGCAATACAGACAGAAAAAGTTATTTGGAAAAGTTGACTTTATGAAATGGTATCCGGCTACCAGATCC
>JAUMHR010000062.1:5039087-5052669 GCA_032361145.1 Enteromius fasciolatus | reverse complement strand
TGTTTTATTAAATGTTTTGCATTTCAAAGTTCTCTGGTCCGAGTCTGTCTGTCCGCACGCTTCGCACCACGCACCAACCGTGACAGTACTTGAAAATGTGAAAGAAGTAATGTAAAATCATTTTGCAGAACAAGGCATGTGTTTCAGTGAAATGAAATGATGGTGATACCATCTTATATCTTTCAATCTATTTGACAGAAAGCAGAATGCAATATTTATTAGGCAGAACTCAATCTTGAGAACCCTTAAGAAACACCTGCACTAATCAATATACATTCCTGCTAAAAGGACTTAAACACTTAACATTTTCAAAAGCTTTTCAGTAGCATCATGTACTGCACTCCTAAATTAAGAATTAATGGGTCAGGCCTTTCTTCTTGCATACCCAGAGAAACATTTATTTCTTGCAGTTTGCTCTTTAATAGACTAGGATACATAGTAAGTCACAAACTTTAGTGGATATTTTAATCTGTTCCTGACACAAAGTTAGCAGAATACGGAAGCCTGAATATGGCAGTATAGACAATATGATACACTAATTGCATTTCATAGTGTTTTATCAGCCTTTTTTAAACTTTGTGATGTGTGCATATGGGTTTGTAAATCGTTACAGAAGACTCTGAGTATTAATATTGTCTCAGGAAAGCTTAAAATAGACAGAAATGAGTCTTTTGTTGACATATAGCATAGAGTTATAAACTTCATGTGAATAGCAGCCCAGATTAATTTATATTGACGAGAGATGTCAGTTCATACTGAGTTGCAGACTTCATGATGTCCTCACACAATATAATACAGTACTTTAATTTACTTGGTAACGCTTTAGATTACAACCCGCAAAGAACTACGTAAGTAAAGTGAAATTACAGTGTATGTTTCTGTAATTACAGTGTACCTATAAAGAACGTACATGTAGGTATAAGGGAACAATATGTTATATTTGGGTAATAAGGGGATAACAAACCAGATATTCAACCCGCGAATAACTACGTAAGTATACTGAATTTACGTTTCTGTAAATATAGTGTACCTATTAAAGAACGTACATGTAGGTATACGGGAACAATATGTTACGTTTTGGTAATAGAGAGTAACAACCAGCTATACAACCTGCAAAGAACTGCGTAAGTAAACTAAAGTTGCAATGAATGTTTTGTATTTATATTGTACCTACGTGTAAGTATAAGGGAACAGTTATGTTTGGGTAATAAGGGGGTACCTACCCTGTAACTTTGTTGAACAAGAGGGTAACAATCACCACTTTAATTTACAACCCGCAGATGTCATACTTACCCTGTAACGACAGAGAACAAGAGTATATCTCCCCAGTAATTTTAAACAGCTTACGTATAGATACACCAATCATACGATTTAATAGAATAGGTACCTGTTAAGTTTTTTTAATTAATTCATTATAAATAATTTGTAGGATATCTGTTTGCTACTCTCTTATTACCCAATCATAACCTATTGTTCCCTTATACTTACACGTAGGTACAATATAAATACAAAACATTCATTGTAACTTTGGTTTACTTACGCAGTTCTTTGCAGGTTGTATAGCAGGTTGTTACTCTCTATTACCAAAACGTAACATATTGTTGCCGTATACCTACATGTACGCTCTTTAATAGGTACACTATATTTACAGAAACGTACACCGTAAATTCAGTATACTTACGTACATTAGTTCTTCGCGGGTTGAATATCTGGTTTGTTATCCCCTTATTACCCAAATATAACATATTGTTCCCTTATACTTACATGTACGTTCTTCTAGGTACACTGTAATTACAGAAACATACACCGTAATTTCACTTTACTTACGTTGTTCTTTGCGGGTTGTGATCTAAAGCGTTACCCATTACTTAGTGCTTAATTAGATTAAAACAGGAGTAGGCATTAATGTGTACAAGATAAATTAGTACATAAAAGTAGCTTTTATAATTGTGGCTAAAATTACCTGAATAAATACCAAGCTAAATGCCTGGTTTAAGCTTGATTAGGTTACATATGAACACAAGTTGTCAGCCTAATGGTACTCATAAAAATAAAACACCCTTTTTTACTGAATGATACTTGCTTTTTCTTAAAGGAAGAATCTTAAACTGGCTTTAACGAGACAATGGAGAGATCAGAACAGAATAATTTACTCTTGGACTATAAATAAATGACAAGACTGATGAATTGAGTGTCTTGCAGTATGGAATAATAAGCAGCAACCTCTGGATGGTATACCAGATGATGACCACTTTAACAGTTCATATAAAGAATTGAGTAGAAATGGTATATATACTAAAGGAAGTAGACTGTGATTACCAGTCATGGTACACTATATGAATAAAAAAAAGTGTTTTGTTAAACCATAATGGATGCATTATAAAATTAATTTGTACCTATGGCTCAAAAGCTGCAATGTGAAAGCAACTCTGTGTGCAAGTACTCATGGTCATTGTTTGCCTCAACTATGGGCACATCTGCTTGATAGTGATCTTCCACTGAAGGCAAAGCTAGTTGTGTAGCACTGCTGTTAGCAATGATGACCTTGCAGCATCTACTTGGCTTGGAACAAAGTGTATTGTACAAACACTAGAATCGATTTTTCTATACTCCAAGCATTCACTCGACTATCTCTCTCGTACAGATATGAGCACTATTGTATCTTAGTGGCTCCGCTGTTGTGGGATTTATATACAGTACAGAGCAAATAAAAATGTTAGTCTGACCAAATCTACTGTCGCCTAGTAGTGATTCACTATGTTCACACACTGAAGAATTAGGATAGTGAGTTAAACTTTTCTCATGGGTATTCTTTAAAACAGGAATGCTGAAAAATAATAGAAGTGCAAACAGTTGCATTTCTGGCATCACACAAATCACCGGTTTCATGATTAAAGATCCCAGATACCAAAACGTCAAAGTGATCAGAACTTGGGTAAAGGCCTTCTTCTTTGGGACATAGAGGAAAGTCTAGGCTCGAGCAAATAAATTATATCCAATGCATTTTCATGAATGTGGACAAATGTGATTGTGAAAAGCATCTAGATACTAAATCATCCTGTGTTGTGCAAATTGGTCTTAATTTTTATATCCCAAATAGCAGGAGTTAAACCTGCCTCTTTGAAGGATAAAGCTTCAGTTTTGTCCTAGACTAGCTGAAATCTTCCTTCTTGCAATCGGCTTTGTTTAATCCAAAACAGCCTAAATCTATGACTACTTTAAGACTACTTTGTGCAAGCCCCATTAAGACAGCTCAAACAGACGTTTTAGACTAGGCTCATGATAATAATACATTTCTATTTAAACCTAAGGACTCTGTTTAAAGTATTTTGTTTGCACAGTAAGTACTCTTTGTTATATATATATTTTTTTTACAAGAGATGGTGAAAATACGAAAAGACGCATACTTCAGCAAAAGTCTTTGTTTATACCTATTTACCCCCACTGCTGTCTAGAAGAAATAAAGAAACTGAGATCTCATTTGTGATTTTGCTTTACTTTAGGAATTGTCCATAAATGCTGCTTTAACGCTGTCAAGATCAAATCAGAACAAAGCAATGACAAAACATTTCCTTTTCAAAACCCACCTTTAAAACATAACCAGAAAGCATCAAACCTGATGGACAAGCAGGGCATTCATTGGAGTAGAACCAAACCAGGGGCTCTGAAATTGACCATTATTAATATTGACACTCGCATATTTCACATTAACTGCATGCCTCAACTGAGCAGTACTAGCATACAGGCTGCCTGTCATTCTGTGTTGGCCAGTTTCCATCCCACGAGTCTCTTTGAGTTAATTAATCTGTCTGAAGCTCTCTGTAAAGCACATGCCTGAATGCATACACTTTCCCCCAGGCGTGTGTTCAAACACAGTGGGATGGAAGTTGATATAACAAACCTGTCAAACACTGCTGAGATCGTAACTTGCACATGACAAGCCATCAATACAAGTAAACATGAAGAATATTTTGTCAGGGCAGATGATAATAGCCTTTTTAAAGTTTTCTTCTTTTTTTTTTTTTTTTTTCCCAATATAATAACTGCAATATGACTTTGCACTGATCTACATAAATAATGAAGAAAAATTGTAGCACGTTTGAATCTTTCACATAGACTCTTAAAAATGGGTTACTCAGACAACCTTTTAATGATCACGTCTTAGAAGAACCTTTTTATATTTATTAGTTATTAAGAATTTTGCCACCTTTTGTGCACAGCATATAGTAGAAGTTCTTTGGCAATAATATCCACAGGAAAATTACATTACGTAATATGCACATGCAGTCCCAAATTCTTCAGTAAACCAACTATCTTGAGCTGTGAGGTCCAAAGCAGCGCATGCTTTTAAGAATCCAGCAAAAACGTTTTTGAGCACTGCTTAAACGAATGTACTATAACATCATGAAATATTTATGGAATACATGGCTGTTTTAAAATGGAAATCAATGAAGAAACAGAATGGAGGCTTTTTGCTCGTGGAATGCTTTTATGGCATCTACTAGCAGCTCAAGCTAACTAGACAAATCTTGAACTATGCAGTGAAATCTCATAAATCTAAAATCTACTTAACATATTTCCAACCACAGAAACTATTTCAAAGTACCCGAACTAATTGTGGAACTACCCACTTTTTGATGTTTTCACACCGCAGGAACCAGGAACAATCTAAGTTCCAGGAACTCCATTTGGAGGAACTAAATTAGCTCCTACTTCAGAGCAGGTTCTAAAAAAGTACCAGGAACCATCAGTAATGTAAGTGTAAGCTGAAGAGCGAAATGCGAAATGCGTACGGAAACATAAAAATGCTGTGTAAACATATACTGTGTAGACATTGTATCAACTTATTTATTTTATAAACAGAATTAACTTTGACTACGGCATTCTTCTTTGTTTCCCTTGTTGAATGCACAAATGTCATCACTGTCGACTGGCTTACATCACTTCTTAGTACCCATAGTCGGTAACGGGAAATAGTTTGTGCAAAATCATCCCAGTACTTTAGTACTGTTCTTTTAGTTGTGGAACTAAAGTGGTGCGAAAAGCACTACATATAATACACTATCCTCTTATTTGCATCACACATAATTTTCACTTTCACCATAGACAGACAATTAATTTGTCACTGCAAACACTTAATTTTAATATACGTAGACTATGTTCATAAATATGTGAAGTTTTAAACTGCATGTGTTCATTAATTGCAATAAGCACAGATCTGAGCATTTGATCATTTACTTACACCGGTTTATCAGTCCTAGGTGCAATTTTATGTTGACATTTCACTGCTCCTGTCAAAACTGAATAAGAAGGTCACATCACTAATGACATCTCTCAGCAGTTTACTCCATAGTGCACTACACCTGAAAAGATATAGACAAGATCTGTAAGTTTAAGTGGATGTAGGGTTTGTGTAGCTTACAGGTGATTAATCTCACTCCTCATGAGACAGAGAGAGAGATATGATCCAGATAAGAGGCTGTCAGAAGAGGAAGGATCATGTCAACCGCACACTGTGCAAAGCTCTTGTGTGTGGCATAATGAATATGTAAGTAATCCAGCAGCATGATGTAAACCACAGAATGCCAATTTGAATAGTGTGTTGTTGTCTGCTTTTGCAGTTACATCTCAGCATTGGCTTATTAAAGAGTTTTATGATGCTTGTTTCTCCTGTCCTATTAAATAGCTTTTGCTGTTTTGTGACATATTATTAACTCTGTTTTTAAAAGTTTGTGCAAACACTTGGCTTCTTAAACATTTTATTTATTTATTTTTTCTCTGCATGAATTCCATGAACACACAGGAGTACTGGTGTTTAAAAAAAGCAATTATCAAAGTAGATTTTTACATATTCTGGAAAAAAAGTAGTGTAAATGAGTAGTGCTTGGCAGTGCTGGGGTGTTGATGATAGTTGCCAGAATGTTGCTTTGCAACTGCTAGGTTGATCTGAATGGTCGCTTAGTGGTCCAAATCAAAGAACCTAGCCCAAAAGTACAATATTCTGGACTTCAAAAAAGAGGCTTAGGTCTATCTATGGGATTTTGTAGATTTTGTTGTTCGGCATAAGAAACAATGTTAAAAAATAAAACTGGGCATTGGTTTTGAAGTGTAAATGAGTTATGCATCAGCTTTTCTGTTTTCAGCGATTTCCATTGTATAGTACGGAGCCCCTTAAGGGACATGGTGGAGGAAAAAAATTCGGAATTTTTATTTTTTTTTAAACTTTTGCGTTCTCTCACGAAACTTTTGCTTTCTCTGGCATAACCAGCTGAGCTCAGATAAACACACATTCTGTTTACTTTACACTAGAGGTGGTGCTGCAGAGGCCGAAAGCGAGAGCGATCATAACGCGCATATGGAAGCATCAGCTGTCAAACGCTCTTGCGGTACTTTGATGTTATACACCGACTGGTGGCTGCAGCGCCGCTTCAAGTCGAACACATCTATTGTCTGTACAGATGCCAACAAAAGCGCGAAGCACAATGCAGATGCCTCGCGAGAGAACAACAGGTGTGTTCGACTTGAAGCGGTGTTGCAGCCATATCCGATGCGTTTGACAGCTGATGCTTCCATATGCACATCATGATCACTCTCCCTTTGATGTCATACACTGATCGGTCGCTGCAGCACCTATTCCTTTTTCACATAATATCCGTTTCAGGTGTTGACGTCAAAACTGTGCCTGGAAATAAGCACTGACCATATTTCTTTATACTTTAGTAAAAGTAAAAGTATAAGTAAAACTCTATGAATTGCTCCATTATGAATGTGCAAAACTGTCTGAACCACTGGAAACTCAACTGATTACGCCAGAGAACACAAACGTTTGCGAGATAATGCAAATAGAAATGCAAAGGTTTTGAACTTTTTTTTTTTTTTTTACCCACCCTTTTTTTTTTTTCTTTACTGACATTTCAAATTATTTGATACTATATTTATCATCAAGAACAATTGATGTACACTCAAAATAAGATATTAGTGAATACTTATGCATTGTAGGAACAATCCTTATCCCACTGGTACTGTAAATCATACTGACACCTACTGGCTTGGATGTATGAACTGTTTTCAATTCACATTGGAAATGTGCATCTTTAATTAACTTCTGGTTTGTCTCTGTCTCAACCCATTCAATAACAAAGGATATTATTGGATTCAGTGCTAACAAAATTTTACAAGTTGATGGTGGTTGCTACCATAATCTCTTTCCCTAAAAAGCTGTGTTCACACTCAACACCAATGCTGAGCCACAATATAGAGTAATCTTACTTTATTTGTAATTATCAGTTATTACTTACTGTAATATCTACTACCTTAGGCAAACAAGGTTTTGTCATCAAAATATGGTGGCACCTAGTGTTCCAACTAACATAATATTTTTACAAGGCAAATATGACTGTCAGTGCACATATAGGGGTGAGTGTAGGAGTGTAGTGTGTATGTGAGTGTTTTTTTATTTTTATTTTTATTTTTTTCGGTCACTAGTAATACAGTAGCAAACACAACTCACGATCTCTACCCAGCACTCCTTGTAAACTCAAAAAACTCTACAAGTCTCATATGGTGATAACAAGACACTGATGCAAAGAGGAAGCAGGGAGGCACTGAGTTAAAAAAAAACAGCACAGTAATAAGCCCATCTGTGACACCAGGGTGTAGTATTTAGGAGACATAAGAAAACATCCTGTTCCAACAGGAACAAAGCCCCACTCCAATTCCTGCACCCTACTCCAGTCTTTCTGCTTTTTCAATAACACAATTAAAGCCAAGCAACTGTGTGTTCATTGGTACAAATGTGGGCCTTGAAGGGAAACTAAGCATCGATTTTAAGTCCAACAGAGACAATTAGTTCCGCTTGATGCCAAGAGACAGGAAAAGTTTCCAGAGGGGCGGGGAGAACTGGGAATGCGACACATCTGCATTAGTGTTAGTGCACAGAGACATCACAAAAACATGCACCCACAAAAAAAATGGTCTATACTTATTATCTGACAGCAAAATTACCAAATCAGGGGGTTAAGTGTTATGTACTATTTTTTGTTTCAGTGATTAAAACATGACGATCAATCATTTGTGGTTGATAAAAAAAAAAAAAGGTCAGAATGTGGGCAGATTAGTTGAAGGACACCGTCGACAAGTGATCCCTTTTTCTTCACCTTCTGCTGTTTTTAATTTTTTTCTCCCTGCTAGGCGGTTGCTCCTCCCCTTGCTCATGGAATAACTCTTGCATCGTCTGGTGCTCCAAATTATGGAGCATATCACCTTAAGGCAAAGAGAAACAGATCAGGAACTTGCCATCCTTGCACAGCCACACGATGATGTGGAGGTGTACTTACAAATGTTTAAGTATACGCCCGTGGTTGAAGGCTGGAAGCATGGTGACTGGGCCTGGGCATTGGCCCCTCTCCTAACAGGCAAAGCTCAGCGGACCTTCTTCAGTTTGCCTCCTGCCACGCCAACCCGTTCTCTCGACATCTGACAGTAGGAGAGATAGTGAGTCCCCCTCCCCTGATTCTAAGGTGTTCTTTGATGTTTTCCAACAGGTGCAGGGAGGGGGCTCAATTTACTGAGCTCAATGCAAGGACGATCGCCTCCGGCATTGTTGGGCCTGGACCCCATCCATTCCCCCACTTTGTCGTGGAGAATGGCCTGCTCTATTGCGTCGTCCAGTGGAGGGGGAGGAAAAACGGTTACTGGTGGTCCCTAAATCAAAAATGGAGACGTGTTGGAGTTGCCACATGCTCATCCTCTAGCCAGACATTTTGGGGCCGCCAACACGATACAACGGGTCCGAGACACTGTTCAAGGTACGTGAAGTCCCTCAAGCTTCTACCGGTGTAACACCGGTTGAAATCCTGTTCGGCTGCCAGCCTAGAGGTTTAATGGATGTGGCAAAAGAGGCGTGGGAACAACAACAGCCTGCCCTGCAGAGGTCAGTTATCGAGAACGTCAAGGAAATGAGGCAGCAGATAGACCCGGGTGATGCCGCTCGTCCGAGAGCACATGACGAAAGCCCAGCAAGCCCAACAGTGACACCACGCAGCTCAGCCTCGGGAGTCCCAGCCAGAAGACCAGGTGATGGTCCTGGTTCCTACCTCCGCTTGCAAATTCCTCGCTACACTTAAAAACAGTACACTTTCTTATGGAAGCTTGTTTCTGCCAATGATTAATAAAAAAAAAAGGTTTATTGCAAATTTTTATCTCACAATTCTGAGTCTGCTAAAATCACAATTTTGAGTTATAAAGTGCATGAAAAAAAAAATAATACTAATAATAATTAAAAATAAATACGTGAGCTTAGATGTGTGCTTCATACGCTAACCTGATTGATTTTACCAATTGCAACATGTCTCTGGACATGTGATTAACATAGTGATTAACCAATCAAATCTGAAGAAACATTTTACAGTTTTTGTGAAGTTGTGTATGGTGCTTCTGCATCAGTGTCAGTCATCTATCATTTTCTGATTTTAGGCATTACTCATAGGTAAGGGTAGATTTAGATTTAGAGATATGGTCAAGACTATATTTTTGCATTAAAATGTTGCTCCAAGGTCAACAAAATATGTTGATCTAGGGGACACATCGAGCTTGAAAAAATCAGGATGTGCGTGTTTCATAGCAGCATGACTTATCTATACAGGAAATATGATTTAAATTAAATAGTGGTAGTATATGTTGCTAAATGTCCGAAAGCCTGTGCTGACTTGATGGTTAGGTGGTTTGTGGATGCTCTGATTTGAGTCTGAGAATTGCTGTTCTGATAACCGTCATTTATGAAGAATGGAATAACATAGGAAACAGAATATTTCATTAAAGTACAGTATAATTGCCAATCAGACTAATTCAGCATAATATGCAGCTACTAGGTTTTTAGGGATTTGGGGGCAGTAGAGAATTAGAGAATTATCTGTGAAATTGAATGGGTCGTGCAGGTTTTGTGTTTTTTGTAGAAAAAGGTCTATGGCATGCTGTCAAGGCTGTGCAGATATTTGCTCCGCTCTGCTTGGATCAGATGGATAGTTCAGTTTTGGAGTGTTTGGCTGCTCATGAAAGCGCAGAGAAGGAGATAATGTCACAGACATGTCAGGAGAGAAAAATAAATAAATAAATAAATAAAAGTGTGAATTATTACATTTACCGTGAAATGTTTTTGCTGGAAAACTCTTCTAATAGAACTGTGAGCCACTGAAATTCGTGGTGAAAAAAAAAACAACACACTAGTTCGGCCTGTTTGTTCTGCTCCCCGTTGATTTGTGAAAAATAAAACTTTTGATTCAAAGGCACTTGAATGTTCATTTAAAAAAATGCAACAATATGTAATTCCTTACGGCTAATGGATTATTTTCTCATACCCACGATTTCTATGAAAAAACGCATAATTGAATTAAACCCCAGGAGCTCCAATAGCCCATATTTAGCGTAGGAGTAACACAACACCCCCGCTCCTCCTTCATCTCTCTTCCTCCTCTGCAGCTTTCCATCTCCAAAGACTATGTCCCTCTGGACCGCACTGCTGTGAGCAAAACCCAGTCCGCTTCATTATTCCAGATTTGACACTTTTCAATAATGTCATTATTTTATTATTTGCTACTGCTGTTCATTTTTGTGCTGAAGTGCCTGGTGCATTGATAACGGCCAGTAATGGAGATGATTTTCAGCCAGTGGAGAGTTTTAATGGCCAATTCCGATGGTATGGATTGTCTTTTGTCAGCGTAGTCATAATTAGAATTTAAGGAGTCAAACTGGAGTTTTAAATCAACTTAAAAAGCAGCTAAAATCATACATGAATGTGCACAGACAGTATACTCTAATTTGATTAAAATAAATTGACAGTTCCACGTTTGTTTGTCAAGAACTTATTTTGGAGTCTGGTTAGCAATAAAAAACATCAAAACAATGAAAAATGTGACCAAGTAGTTACACTTTATTTTCATAGTCCACTTTAGACATTCTAGGTAACTTTGTAACTGCATGCCAACTACGTGTTGTCACAGTCAGCTAGAAGTTCCAGCCCAGTTCAGGGGATGGTACTTCAGTGCCTAGCAAACTTTCTGTGTTTTATGTCTGTTTTCATTCATGGACTCTCATCAATGAACTCATGTCTTCGCCCACTTGTTGGTTGTCTTGGTGTCTGATTCTTTGCTCAGAAGACATTCAGATTTTTTTTTTTTTCTTCTCGCATTTTAGTACTTAAAATTAAACTTTAATGTCAACTTAATAGAAACGTTGCATTGATACTTTAACACTCTTCATTCGTAAAGGACGTAGAAACATGTGGCATATGTGACAAGACTTGATTGCTCCTATTTTAATAAATGACCCTGTCTAAATTACAAGTGAATAGCAATGTTGGCACATGACAGCTTCATGGATCATCTAGTGTTGTCGCATTTTGACATGCCACTTTCCGAACTCTATTAAGAGTGGTAAACATATAATCTATCATGAAATTGCGATGTTTTTTTCTAACTGCAGAACCAGTCTTATACATAGAATGCATGTTTTGATGAATAAACTATTTAATTTTGATTATAAAACTTGTACTCAATAGGGCTTTGTTCTCTGATATCTTGCAAGCTCATGGGAAATATTAGTTTGAGGATATTACAGTGGTTGTAAGAAAAGCACTTTTTAAATTGCCTGTTTTTGACTAAATAGTTTTTCACTTCATTAGGAGGTAAGAGCTGTTTTTATTTCTGGGCTCTGCTCAGGCCCACAGTCATGTTGCACTGTGTGACAGCTCTCTTTCCACCCCCACACACACACATAGACTCACAGTGTGTCATGAGTCTGCCTGTGGCTGACTGAAAGTAGCGCTGCTTCTAATACACTGCAATAATAACCTGAGGCGCTTTAGCACATAGTCATTCAGTAAAAGAAAAGCATTTGACTGCATTAGAAATAAACTCACGCTATGGATCATTTGAAACACTGCACCGTTTCTAATTTTCCATCTCCTGTATATGTTCTTATAGAACCCTGAGAACCTTTAATTTGACCAGAAGAAAATATTGACTAGTAAATTACTCGCTCATATCCGTGTTATGAAGCTGTTGCTGGGAGGGCTAATATACAGGCAAAACTGTTATCACTTACGAAACTTATCTTCAAACGAAGACAGCAATTTAGAATATTTCTATCCTTCTATCCTATAAATGCAATTCTATAACCTGCAAATAATAAATTATAATAATAATTTATTTTAAGCTGCCCTTAAAACAGAGTAATTGCCTAGTAAGTACTGAGTAGCAGCCATTGTACTTAGAAAAAAATTACTTACTATGCAATTATATAGATGTAACAGGAACCTACCTACACAGATGTAACAGACAGAATTTGCTACACAGCTACTATGTAACCAAAAAATTGTCCCATATGTGGTGCAGACTTTAAACAATGTAATTCTAAATTCAAGTACACTGACATAATCTCAAAACAAAGTGTATCAAGATTGTACTTAAGTGTACTTCAAGTGTATCAATACTGTACACATTATCAAGCTGCAGCTTAATTTGATTTTAACCCATTAATACACAGCTTAAATACATGTAATACTTTTATAATTACAGTAAAAATGACACAGTATTACACAGGCATTAGCTACTTAAAATAAAGAGTATCAAGAATGTTTAAGTAGCTGTGAACAGCTTTGAAACAGACTACGTTAATTTAGTGTAGACAACAACTCTGCTCGTATCGGGTGTAGACATATTAGTTTGATTTTGATTAAATTACTGTGTTTCTCCTTGCATGACAGTATATTGTTGATATAAAACTCCTACATACATTTAAAAATGCAGTGTGTAATATTTAGGAGGATCTATTGACAGAAATGCAATATAATATACTGTATGTAACTATGTTTTCGGAGGTGTACAAAGACCTTACGCAATAAAACCATTATGTTTTTATAGAATGAGCTATTTTTATTAACTTAGAATGAGCTATTTTTATCTACATACGTACTTAGATAGAAGTTGCCATCATGTTTGTACAGTATCCAGGGCCATCGCCAGAAAATCTTGAATTGGGGGGCATTTCGTTTTCATGGGGGGCACACACTATGATCTCAGAAATCGACATTCACCAAAACAAAAACAACCTATAGTTATTTAAATCGATCTAATTCTATATTAAACCGATAGTCTGTGATGATCTGTTGACTTTTGAGTGCCATATCCATTCAAAATTGAAATAGAAAAGTTTAAAAAATGTACAAGATTTTCTCTCAAAACTGCAACAAGTAGCCCTCAATAGATCGGACAAAAATGAGTCAAAAATAATCTAGGCATTAAGAATATGACTCTCAATTAAAGCTTTTTCACTTCAAATTCCAACAACTAGGCTATATAAAAATACAAATCATAAAATAAAACACAAATTATAGACTAATGACATTTATTATAAAGATTATAAAAGTCTTGCCAAAACGAATATATTTTAAAAGAAACTGAAACGCACCATAAGTCGAGCACGAATAACAGATGTTTCCACGAGATGTCGGTGGATTTACTTTTATTTAGGTCTACACTCACAATAAAAACAAACAATTTTGCTTAAATGTGCCTAAAAGAAAGAA
>JAUMHR010000062.1:5013439-5034535 GCA_032361145.1 Enteromius fasciolatus | reverse complement strand
GTCTGCCGGCGATTTACCCCTGTAACCCTGACTCTGATTCTATTAAACACTGTTGCACTTGAGCTCGCACGCCTCGCATACTCTCTCATAACAGGTGCTCCAATAAAACCAAAAACTTGTACAATAAATTTATATATGCATGCAAACCATTACATTAAGCAAAACAGCTGAAAGCAATGGAGGACCCTTCATGTCGAAAAACGACTAAAAAGGGGTACCTTGAGCTTTAAAAAGCGACGCAAAAGGGTCTTGACCCAACATCAAAATATGTTGGAGTGAGACTGTTGTGGATCCTGATGACAGTGGAGAAGGAGTTGGGGATGGAGGAGGGTAATTAGCTACTGAGCAATGCGAAAGCTACAGATAATACTGACAACCTTATATCTGAATGCTTAGATAGGTGTCATATTCCTATAGGTAGACGGGGGTCAGCTGACTTAAGCTTGACTAACGTGACCTACCAGAACTACTGTAACGCTACACTAGATTTGCTGTTTGTTTTTTTTTTGTTTTTTTTTAAGTTAAGGTAAATATAATGCTTAAATTACATGAATAAATATATTAATATACTTACTGGTTAGGAAATTTTACTGCCACCAGTTGCATGATTGAATAATGAAAACTGGCAGGTACTCCCTGAAACACAACAAATAATACTACAAACAGCAAATTCTGTCAAAATAAGAAAAAATCATGTGTGATCCTATTAGGAATGATTTATAATCCTTTCTTCAGCCTCCGCCTCCAGCCCAAAACTAGTCAAGTTGCTAAGTCATGCGCTGCGTTTAATAGCAGGGAACCTAGTAAATACAGTTCACCAGACTCTGATATTATACGCGCAGCCCTTGCGGGAAGGCTATGTATCACTGCTAATTAGCTTAGCAGCAGGAGTCTTAACGTGGGTGACTAAATATTTCAAATCAGGGTAGTACCAAAGGGCATGGTACTATAACAACAACTCCGCAGGTTACAGAGTGGCTTTTCGCATTATGTATTTTCCAAATATACTGTTAGGCTGATGTGATTAAATGTCTCATTAGTCTCATGCAGTGTTTTAACAGTTCCATGTTGGGTTGGAGATCACTGAGAGCAGTGTAAATGATTCATGTGTCCATCACAGTATGAAATCATAGAATCAAAGGTCGCATGTGACATCACCATAAACCTGGGAAAACCAGTAACCTCGGAAATCGGTAGAACGTAAAAAAAATAAAATTTCCTCAGATCACAGATGGTAGGAACATTTGTCAAGATGTTGCTGTTCCTTCCAAAAGTGGTCTGACTTAAATCAAGATGTCTGCAAATCTTATCAGCCGCACAATGTCCCACACAAATATGTCGCGTTTGTTTCAAAATGGTATTGGTTTTTATTTTTCTTGAATGAGCACATTAAAGAGGATTACTTGAATCCAAAAGAAATTAGTGAACAAACATGCATGAACCAAACACTAGAAATCATTCTCAAAACAACAGATGTACAACTGTGCCATTATAAATTCAGGATGAAGCATACTTATAGAAATCACACCTATTGACATATTGTATAAAGCATTTCACTTGAGAATGTGCTCAACATCATGGTGACCTTTCAGTGTAATAAATAAATTATGATGCCTATTGATGTGCATTTGCCGAGTCATCTTCCACAAGAAAAATACCATTTGTTTGATGTGCGTTATGTTTCAAACACTACTTTTGTCCTGCAGGGATAAGTAAATCTTAAGTAAGTTTGACTTCCTGATAAATATAAACACTGTGACTCTATCAAAACGCTGCTGTTTTGAGCTGCCTGGATTTGTGGGGCCCTAGCTCAGACTATGGAAATGGGCCCCAGTGGTATAAAACCTGCAGTGTTTCTCATTAATTACCTAAATTGTGGCAGCCTGTTACTTATACTAGCATAAAAACATTGTGCTTTGCTCCACTGCTTTGGCAAAGCATCTGTCAAGCGAACTAAAATTGAAAGCGAGATATGGCTTAGTGCCCTTATCAAATGTGATTTAATTCAATAGTTTTATATTATGTTGCTCTGTGTTTCAAAGTGCAACTTTGCCCAAACGATCAGCTCATGGTCTGAAATTTTTAGCTTCTCACATCTTGCACATCATGCAGTTTATCATGCATTTGTGAATATGCACCAGCTTTGCGTAACATCCTAAATATTCAAATTGTATTCAATTTTTAATGCCATGTGTTCATAAACCTTAACAGAAAATACAATTTTCCCTCAAAATAAAAGGTTGAGTTTTTAATGCACACAAGCGAATAAAAAAAAATCTATAAAATAAGCAAAATAATTGCAATTATCCACCTGTGAGGAAAAATAAAATATAGTAATACTTTATTTTGCAATTACACCTAATACTTGCTTGGCATGCATATTTATTGGAGGCTCCTGGGCTACCTCCTCCGCACCGCCAGGGGAAACCTTCACCGGAGTTTTAACTGGCCTATTCGGACTCAAATTCATCAAGCTATTTACCTGGGTCTGATCACATGCACCTGGTGCTTGGCCACTTCCACTGCTCATTATCTCCTCTTTATAAACTGGACTCTGCTCTTTAGCCATTGCGAAGTCTTGATTTGCCACGATGCCCATTTCTGTGCATTTTTTTAGCTTGCTTTGTGTTTTCGACCTTGAACTGTTTATCTAATTTTTGATTGTTCTCTGCCTGCCCTGACCCTGTCATCTCGTCTCACTCTGATCCTGTTTGTTTCCATTATTCTGATTGCCGGTATTACAACCCTGCCTGTATGACTTACTTTAAATAAAGCTGCAAATGGATCCCACTCCACCTGGTGCTTCGTCACAATATTACTAGATTACTAGCCATTTATTAGTGCTAATTAAGCACATATTATTGCCTTATTTTACTCCTTAATCCTACACAATACCTAAACTTAACAACTACCTTACTAACTATTATTAAGCAGCAAATTGAACATGTATTGATTAAAAAGGTTGTAGTTTATAGTTAATAAGTGTTACTTATTCTTAAGTGCTACCTAATATACTTATTGTAAAATATTTGTTAATTCATTCTTCTTAAAACACCAGTGTGACAAAAACAACAAAAAGAGGTCTGACTCCAGCTTAAGTCCAGGGGCCAGTTGCATAAAAGTTTAAGACTAGTCTTAAAAGTTAGTCAGCTAATTTTTTCTTTAAGACTGGTCACAGTTTTTTTTTAATTATTTATACATAAAGTTATATAAAAATGTATATTAGTCTAAGGTAAATACAAAAAAATAAAACTTCTGGCTGATTACTCTTGATTAACTGCTAGTTGGTCAGACTAGCTCTTAAGACACTGTCTTAACATGAAGGCTAAGACAAAGTGCAACATGGTTTTACTCCATTCAGTTTGGACATAAAACCACTGAAACAGATTTCTTTCTTTTTTAAAAAAGAGAATGCACTACAAACAATTGCACTGTAAAAATACAGCAAACCTAAGTGTAATTAATCTAAAATTTAATTACAACCAACAATGATGCGTTTATCACTTTTGTCATTTTAGATTACTAAGAATTAGCTTATTTGGGAAGAAAATCTAATTAAAATAACTTATTTTCCTGTGACAAGTTAAATGGAAGGAAACAAAGATTTTGAACGCTACAAATATTGTGCAGTGTAACAGATTTACAGAAATGATTTACATCTTGACATACATGTGTTTTATCCAAAGTGACATTCAAGCTTTATCTTCTCAGTATGCTGTCAGGTTTTCTTTCATTCCCCATATTAATCATAAGACAAGCCTTATGACTTGACAGACTCAATTTCTGCCATGCAAACATTAAACAGCAACCATGACAAAGTCTCAAACTGTCATTAAGTATGCTTTTTCATTATTTTCTTCCTGTCAAGATATTTAAGCAAGGTGTGCAATTTGTGGATAATAATACAATGATATCCACAAACCGTATTTATAGATGTGGCACTGGAGTTCCCAGCAGTGCACTGTGGCATGAATAAATTATGCTATGATAATGATTGTTGAACTGTTTGCTGATTTTATTTATACTGTTTTTGTGTTTGCTGTCACTTTCACTTATTTGTTAGAGCTCGTCTCCTTCACCGCTAAATGTAGTTGTACATGTTTGGATGTTAAGATTAGCATTGTAGCTGTTCTATATTAATGACATGGTGGAACCACACTAAACACTGAGACATATATAAAATCCCCAATAATCTGTTTGAAAACAAAATCAGTTAAAGAGCATGCATGGATTATATGTGGCTTGCACACTTCAATGAGAGATTGCATTGCACAAATCAAACTTAATTTATTACTGATCAATATATACATCTTGTTACTGGGTATTTTAAATACATTGAATTCATGGATATTATTCAAATGTAAGTGTCATTCTTGATTTATGCATGACTGACAAATACACACTACATTACATTTAATTGTTTATACAATAAGGTTATTTGTTAACATTAATTAGCTAGCTTTAATATGCTTTAATATGTGATGACTTGGGAGTAAAACCGTGTTGAAATTAATTACATGCGAACTGGAAGTACAGTAGTAAAAAGTAAAACTGAAAAGTACAGTGAATGAAATTTTCTATGCTAGTCAGAGTCAGCTAAAATGAGATATTGTGGAAATTGGCTGATCCATAGGTTATTTAGAGTTCTTGTCTATTTTTAAAGATTTTATATGACATGGTTTCACCACTGTTGGTAGATGGAAGACACATGGGTTTTCTTTTTTTGTGAAAATAGATAGATTCTTTTTCCCTTAACCTGATACCAGTAGAGCAAGTGTCGGCAGAAATCAGTACTAATGAAGCTGTAGTGTTAACATTATCTTGAATTAAATGTCACAAAATATGAATAACCTTTATGCCAAATTGTACGGTCAGCACCTAATATATTAAGCAACATTTTCTTAGTAAGTTACAAAAGCTGTCTTCCCAAATACTCAGAATTTCTTATTTTAGATTTTTGTTTCTTGCTGCTTAGAGAACAGGGCATCCCACAGGAGTGATCTTGCATCCCCCTGACTTTTAAGTGTGTTTAGTCCAGAGTGGAATCATACATCAAAAAGAGGCTCTCAATAAAAGCCATGCTCCCTCTGAGACCATTTTCCCTGACACACCCTCTGAAAAGGGCCTGAGATTCCTTTCCCACTGGTCTTTTAAGTGCACTCACAAGAAGACATAGAAGACATGTGCAGAAGCATGTTTTGATGACTTACATCAAGTTAGATTCATGGTACAAGGCTGGATTATAGATCAAGACTTTTTCTGTCATGTGCTTTTGTAAGAATTTATTTATTTGTTGAAAATGTAATGCAGTTTAATGTTTTCCTTATTAGTCATGTTCATAAATCATGCAACTCTTTTGGGCAGGTGATCTGACTTTAAAACTGACTTTTAAAACTCTGGAGCTAAGATTCTTGAAAAGATAAGGAACCAGACAAAATAGGATGAACACTAATATATTTAATGGGAATGAACTATTAAATGTAGACAGCAGTGCAAACAATGTATTTGAATAAAAAATGGGAACATGTGGAAACAACAACTATTTTTCAGTTATGGATAAAAAACTGCTTCCCTGATTGGTGGATCTCTTATAAGTATTATGGGTAAAGTATTTTCACCAAGAATCCAGCTATTAACACATACCTAACCCAAATTCTATAAATAAGCAAATAATATAAATACAAGATCCATGCAGTACCGTGAGAAAACAAGTGATGTTGATTTCGAAAGAAGCGTGTTTGAATAATTAGCCACGGCTGGCTCCGCATTTCCTCAATCAGCTTATTCCCATTTCACCCAATCAGAGCTGAGCATCTCCGCCTTAAATAAGCCCATTTTCCTCCCTTCCGCATCTCGTTTAAGCATCCCTCTGCCTCCTCTTCTCAGCCATCGATCCGCACCTTCCTCTGTGTTGGGCACGCGGGGTTCGAGCCACGTGGCGAGCTCTGCCCTTGCAGGAGTTAGGGCTTGGAGTCCGCCGTGCTCCCGGCTCGCTTCCCTGGACAGCGAGCCAAACACGCTATTTTATTTGCATTATGAGGAAGTGCGAACTGGTAAATTGATCTATAACTGTTACTGGCCTCTAACAACTTATTACTTTGTGTGAAACTTCTACTTAAAAAAGAACATTTTTGGCAACAAACTAAATATAGAAAAGCAGCCATTGTTGAAGCCAGACAGCATGCCATCCTAAACTTCACTAGATGTTTTTTTTTTTAGAAGTATTATTCACTAGGGGCCTGAACAGTTTCTTGATCTAGTGATCAAAGTCTCTAAATCAGCTACAGTGGTTTGCTATCAAACAGGTCCAGACATGATTAATGTTCTTATCTTCGCACAGTGGGATGGCAAAGAGTTGCATTCAGTGACATCACAGCCTGATCGGATTTTTTATCCAAACACATTTGAAGCTCTCTCCGCAAATCACTACACACTGGATCTTTTTAAACGAAGAAAACGTGAAGCTTACTCTCCGAAAAAAGCGATTTGTCTAGGGTCAACAGGGCAAGTCTGAGTCAATTCGCAAGAAACGGCGATAAAGTCCAAGTTAAGTCTCAAATATTTGTCCACATATCAAGTTCTCAAAACTGTGACTCCTAAAGAGCCATCAGCCTTTTCTCACAGTAGTGTTTTATCAGGTACCACGCCTGATGTGCTGTCTCTCCATTATAAAGCTGTACTGCACACAGATTAGATGCACTGCAATGGAAACCGGGAAAAGTTTGCAAATTAATTATCTCTGCAACTCGACTTCAACGCGCCGGCTGGGCTAATGGATGAAGAACCGTTGCACAGCCACAGCAGTATATCTCTCTTCAGATAGGCCTAGGCTTGCACTTTCAGATGTTTATCCCTTCCTCAGTGGTGCTTCTGGCTGTTTAAACTCTAGCTGTCGTAGATGGATCAGTGAATCCTTCGCAGGCTGATTAATTCCCCCGCATTGTTTCCTCTCCCATGCAATGGACATCTTTTAGATGAAGTGTCAGCCAGTACTGACTGTAACGGCGTAGGGACACGGTTCGATTGCCCAGGAGAGAGAGAATCTCCTGATGCCGTGATCCTGTGCATCCCTCTGCATCTCTGCTGCGTTTGATCTTCAGAGAGAACGCATGAAGAGAGCAATACTAAGCTCGGGCTTTGGATACTATTTACATTTATGCATTTGGCATACTCTTTTATCCAAAGCAACATTCATTGCATTTTAAGGTGGTATAATTTTTTTTTCCACTTAAACCATTCCTTTGGAATCATACCCATGACCTTGGTGTTGCTATCGCTATATGTTCTGCTGTTTGCGCTAGAGGAATGCAGATGCTATATACAATATTATTGCTGGATGCTACATACCATTTTTACTGTACCATTGATTGTCTCAATGTTTGTAGCATTTAATAAAAATTCTATCTATCACGATTTAATGATTTAAGTACAGGTACAACAGCAGGCATTTCTAATGATGCTCAAAATAAAAATAAAAAAAACACTTGGGCCCCGCAGCAGATTTGGTTCATCAGAGGTCACCATGGTTTTGACAGAAAGGATGCATCAGGATATTTTTTATTATAGCTGAAGGTACATCCAGAGGCATTGCTGATACTCAAAAAAAAATCATTCTTGGGTTGTGAAGTGGTTTTGGTTCATTTTAAAATCACAGTGATTTTGAAAGAAAGGGATGCGTTCCAGTATCAACAGCTTTTGTTAATTTTGGTAAGAATATTCCAATCATAAACAAACAGTAGTACTGTATTTTAATTCAGTGAGCCTATTTTAATTACAATTTTCCTGTATTGTTCTGTTCTTAAATAACAATTTATATTATATTAACAATAATATTATGTAATAATATATAATTTTCTGAACCATCCTTATTGTAGTGGGTATCTGGGTTTATAACATGTATGCTATATGCACCACATACATATATAAATACTAGAGCTGGGCTACGATTACCATTTTTAATCACGATTAATTGCATGATTGTCTGCGATTAATCACTATTAATCATTGTTATGCACAAAAATCAATAAGGAATTCAGAAGTAGTTTAGTGAGAATTTATTTTTATTTAAAAGTAAATATTTATTTGCAAACGCTTTAAAGAAATTCAGAGCCAGTGAGCAGCAGATTTTCAAAGTAATAACGATAATTGTAAAAAACACTGTTAATGCACAATACAATAATTAATTTTAATTAATTAATGCATTAACACGATAATAACATTAACTTGCCCAGCCCTAATACATATACACACGCACACGCACACACACATAACACCTAACGTAATCCTTGTTGACGTAACATCTTTGTTGCTCTCTAGGAAAGCTGTTTAAGGACGATAAAGATGTTGATCCAGTAATGTGTCCTACTTGGCAAAATCACAGTAATTGTGAGTGATCCATGTGGAGAGCTTCTGACAGCGATTAGAAATGTCTTAATCAGCCAGCTTTCAAACACAGAACTGAGCCAACTAATGAAGGCAATATCTGCAAATGACAGACAAATTCAAATTATATTTTTTGCATGAATACATGAAAACATTCTACTCACAGAAATATGCAGGGTGCTACCCAGGGTGGACAAATATGTTGTTTTTACAGGAACACTGTGTAATTTGGCAATCAAATGGCTAGCCTTGGTAACAAGGTAATTAACCTCATTTATTTGTGTTGAAAGTGCATTTAAGGTCCCATACTGGGCAATTTAGTTCAAGAGCGAATCAAAAAATCAGGGAACCTCGCTAAAACAGACCAGCAGCCATCCAGTGTCATTCTCTCTATCGTCAGTGGAGGATTGATACTCGGCCCACACAGCCCAGAATAAGGGTCCATATGTTAGTGTGTCTCAAGAGTGTGTGGGCTGTTGATGTGCGTGCATGAACACACACTTCTCCTTCATTTTTATGCATCCCACACACTCATGCCGATGTCTGCACACCGAATGGTTTAAAAGTGAGCAGTGCAGGCCAAAAATATATGTGCGGGTCATTTCTCAAACCTCTAACATTAGCATCTCCTAATGGAGGGAAAGGTCCAAGGACTCGTCTTTCTCAGTGGCATCCAAATAACTCCATTACAACTCCACCAGGGCTGTGCAAGTCATCTCAGAAGCATGAGCAAGTGCAGCAGGGGAGCCAACATGAACATTTGGAGGACTCTGTCCTCTCTCTGTTAAGTATGAGCATCCATGTCTAGACACATGATATCAAACCCTGCTGTTATGAGCTATCAACTGCTATTAGTGTTCAGCAATTGATCAGAATATACAAGTTTAACAAGTTAAGATGTTTCACAGATATTGCAGAAGATATCATGAATTAATAATTCACAAAAACTTTGTGTTATTTACACGTTAAGTCAATAGCAGTGTTTTTATTTATTTTTTTTGAGCATCATATTTGCGACAACTAGCTTTACAGTATGCTATAGGAGAGCTCGTATTCAAGGATGAAAATCACTACTCAGAAACCCAAACTGAACGTATATCATTTGGTGCAGTTAAATGGATAACAAAGTCCTAGCTTGAGAAGCAATAAACTGTCCCTCTAATAATCATATGACATAAAAAATGTGCAGTAAGTGGCAGCTGCACTTAAATGTAGGCATGATTTTCTTAAAAACCATAGCAACTCTGAACTCATGGCTTCAAGCTAGAAACATGGTTGCCAACAGCTTAAACCAGTTGATGTTGGCTGTTTTTCTTTTTCGTTTGTGTTAAGGATTTCCCTTAGACTTTAAGGCTGGTGGGAACAACAGTGGTAGAAAGAGAGAATATTACAATTTGTGAATGATTTAAGACCTTTACTTCTTTCCATACGACTTTCTTTCACCGGTCCAGTCCATTTGATTACAGCATAAACACAATACATTATTTATTTCAACTGAATTGTTTGTAAGTCACTCAATGAAAGAAATAGACTGTGTACCAAATAACAAAAAATGAAAATTTGTCAAGCCAGGTGTGTTTTTCCATCAGAACAAATTTAGAGAAATGTTGCATTGCAGCATTTGCTCACCAATGGATCTTCTGCAGTGAATGGGTGCCGTCATTAAACACAACTCATCCAATAGTCTTGTGAAAGAAAAAGGCTTATCCACTTCTTTCAGAAAAATTTCATCCAGTATTATCCTCTCACATCAAAATCCACTGGCAAAATTGTTTAGAACATTTTGGACTGTTATTGTATTTTAAGCATTTACATTTACATTTATTCATTTAGCAGATGCTTTTATCCAAAGCGACTAAAAGGTGGGAAAACATCCATTTAAACCATTAAGCAATGCTTTAAATTTAAAATCATCTTAATGATAGATTTGTGTTTGCTTTATAAGATGTTATTTGATGGACTAGATTTGTACCTTAATCAGCTGCTTGGATTCTCATTCCGACGGCACCCATTCATTGCAGAAGATCCATTATTGAGCAAGTGATGCTAAATTTCTCAATTTTTGTTCAGATGAAGAAACAAACTCCTCTTGAGGATGAGAATCTTTTCAATACATTTTTAATTTTTGGTTGAACTATTGCTTTAAGTACTTGACCAGAAGCATATATATGAATAAAGGGTCCTGCTGCATTCCTGGAGAGGTCTGGGGGTAGAACAGGCAGTTTAGGTAAAACTCCAAATCTTTACTGACATCTCGACACCATGAAAAACCTTGTGGGATTCATCTAGTGGGTTTCATTACACCGTCTCCATTTGTTTCAGGTTTTACACTGTTGAGTATGAAATAAGAGCCTGAGGATACAGCATGAAAGTATAACACATTTGTCAATTATAAAGACACACACGTCAAGTAATAAAAATTCAAAAAGGGTTAAAGTATTAATCAACTTCAGGCAATAGAATCAGGCAATAGGCAGCAATGTAATGAACAATTCACAAGGATTTCCTGTATCCCTGATGTGGATCTCACCAGCAGATGATTATCTAATAGGTTATTTGACTACATCACATCATTCTGTATTGAGCCACATAAAGCAAAATCTTGAGGAGTGAAAATTCAATAATGTTACTTTCTCTAGTTAGAAAACTAAGGGTCTCAGAAACAATGTTACAATAATATTTCTTTCTAAATGCAACAGGAATGGTAATATGTGTGTTACTGTGGTTATCATGGTAATACAGTATGTGAGCCTCTAAGCTGATTTATATGAATTACAGTCATTTTTGAGAGTCCACTGAAAATCACTATTTAATACGAATGGTCGTGTATGAGTTGTAAGAATGAGTATAACTTTGAATAATTTTGGATGAACTATCCCTGAAATATGTCTGTGTGGAGACTGCATACTACTGATGAATAGAAATGTATTTGAACTATTTACATCACATTAGCATTACGAAAGAATTCTTTATTTGAGAATTGATTCATTTATCTAAAATCTTTTGCAACACACTTTTGATTAATTTAATGTGTCCTTGCTAAATAAAAGCTTTCATTTCTTTACAGTACTGCATATGTGACCCTGGACCAAAAAAAAAAAAAAAAAAAAATTGAATATATTATATCATCTAAAAGCTAAATAATAAGCTTTTTTCATTGATGTTTGATGGATTGTTAGAAAATCTGAATGGGCAAACAAATCTAAATATTGAGCTAAAGCTATCCAAATATTTAAAAATGATGATAAATTAAAAATGATCTTTACTTAATATCCTAATGATTTTTGGCATAAAAGAAATCTATAATTTTGACCCATATAATGTATTTTTGGCTATTGCTACAAATATAGCTATGCTACTTATGGCTGTTTTTGAGATCCAGGGTCACATAAAAAGAAAATGTATATATTACAGGACCAGTTACAGTGTTTTTGCAAAGTGGTGATTTTTCTTTCTGTTAGTTCGGCGACCCAAACACATGCTTGACAGATTTAGTAAGAGTCACGCTTTAACACCACAGAATGAAAAAGTCGCTCTGCTGCTTAATAAAATGAGCCCCAATGCTTTCCCCCAGCACATCCCAGAACACAATGTGGGCTACTGTTATCATTTTGAGATGGCAACTGTGACCACTAAAAAGAACTCCATTGGCTGTCTTGAATGGCCTGAAATCTATTCACAGAGCCAAAATCAACAGGGCATTCAGTCAAGAGAGCACAGCATTACTGTGCTTAGGTACTTACTGCCCTGCATTTCAACCACACCACCATGACAACACATTCATGCAGAAGATCACACATATCCGGATACTGCCAGATGACCACAAAAACAGAGGTCCAGAAGCAAAAAAAGAGAAACATTTGAGAGGCAACTCCAAAGAAATAAAGCTGAACATTCCCTGAACATTTCGAGCACCAGTGAGACACTATGAACGTTTATCACTGGTGCGCGAAACAAACCAATGTACAATGAGACAGTTTCTTCTAGATGTTAACACCAGCTATATTAAAAAGAGTTAAGTTCCTCTGTGCCACATGCAATATGTCAGAATAAGGATGTTCTCCAAGCATGCTCGTGTTATTCCTCAGGTTGACATGGTGACATGTGGGAAATAAAACACCTCACCGAACCAACCTGAAAGACACCTATTACACTGAAATCGAAGAACTGTGGAATACTGAACGAAAACAGTGAGTACTATGATTGCATTCAAGTTCAAATAATAGGTTCACATAATAGCAGAGGAAGAAGAATTATGAATAAAACCTTAGCACTATATACGTGTCAATAGCTCACTTAGATTGATCCCAGTGATATATTTTCTCCGATCGCAGGATATTGTGATGGAGGATATTTTCTAACGGAAATAATCATTGCCATCATCATCACCATCATCTTCATCGTCAATCTCGGCATCATTAACTGCCATTAGCCCATTCAGAAGAAGACATTCTCTTTTTCCCGGCCTTTCAAAATGATCTTTCGGAAAGCTCAGACTTCACAGCACTCATCCTCAACTGCAATTATGTGGAAAATTGTTATCGAGTCCAGCTTGACTCAATACCTCCACCTAGCTCTTCTTTCACAGAAGACACTAGACTGTGGGGAAGCTTCAGGTGGAAGTCTTTGAAACAAAACGTCACCTTTCATGCTGGCATTAAACAAACACACGTACATTGTCAAGACATCTCGGCTTGCCGTAAGCACGCTCTGAACAAAAGCAGAAACCCTGGCGATGTGTGTCATTTCGACTCGGTGATGTCTTGTTGGAGGGTTATTCAACCCCCAGACAACAACTTGCATGTAAATATTTTAGCATGTACACACAGACGTCAGGGAATGATGCTGTTGGAGAGTCTAGAGACATAACATGATGATTCACTCACCTTCCTGGACTGCCTGAAAGGGGTTGTTGGGTTCGATATATTTTATGGAGTGGGTGATTTTCTCGCTCTGCAAAATGTCATCGTTGAGGCTGAGGTCAGAGATCGCCAACTGAAACACCTCATCATCCCGTGCTGCGTTCTCCTCAAAAATGGCACCTGCGGGCACATGCAGATAGTTATCTGGGTCTTAGTGAAGCGTACAAAGAAACCGAAGCAATTGCTAATTTGCATACAAAGGGCAACTGACTTCATCTCGCTCACAAGCCTATTATTTTACAAACATTTACATTTATTGGCAGATGCTTTTATCCAAAGCCACTTAAAAGTGAAGTCAAGGTACTTATTATTATTGTTTATTTATTTTTATTTTTTCTATCAGTGTGTATGTTCTCTCAGATTGAAGACATGACCTTGACATTTCTAGCGCTATGCTCTACCAGTTGAGCAACAGAAACCCATTCACCAGAGAGCGCAGAGCTAAAATAAGATTGCTGTTTGTTTCACTAAATACAAAATAAAAAAATTAAAATATTAACCTTTTGTTTAATAAAATAACAAACAATGATACTCTGGACTCCACTTGTAAATGTCTTTAACTATGTACTAACTTCTAAATTAATCATTTGATACAATGCTGTGTACAATACAATATTGTGTACATGTTTTACGTTGTAGTGATATTAAATATGAAAAATGGGTTACACTTTAAAGAGTACTTGTACATTTACAGTAAGTACTGAGTAGTATGAAGTAAATGCCTGTACTTACTATATGGTTAGGATTAGGATTAGGATTTGTCTTCATGCTACTTGCTTATAATTGTGCATTATTAATTGTTATTAGAATAGCAAGTACATGCAATGTGTAACAAGGACACCTTAAAATAAAGTGTTACCGAAAAATCAGCTTAACGTATTTAAGTTTAAGCATGATGTCTGGAATTGGTTTTAGAGAGATTGAGAGGCCTCATTTCTGTTTGGCCAAAATGCACCCATCTTCTCTACCTGTGTTAGAGGAGCCCAATAGGATGGGCAGGTAGACAGGTAGAATCTGGTTGATGTATCACTGCAGTGTTCATCTTATTTAGCAGAAATAGGGGTGTCGCATCTGTTCATTCCAGTTGCCAGTGAGAGCAGCCCTGATCCACACTGCCTGTACTAGCCTTCCAATTACCAGTTTTGGATGGCCATTGCCTCTGTAAATCACCACGCTGCCCTGAAAATCACTTCATGTCACCCTCTCCATTCAATGGACGGCCCTATTTTTCTTTTGCCCTTCGTAGCCGTATTTGATCAGGATGACAACGTGAGCGGAAGTAACAAAGTGGAAGTATTGGGCACTGGAGAGGTCGGAATTTGTTATTTCACCTGCGCTCTGTGCACCTTTGAGTCCTGCCTATTTATTTACACGGTCACAGATACACTCTCATCTGCACTTAAGGTAAAACATGGATGAAAACATAGTAAAACCTCATTTTTAAAGATGCTAAAGGAAGTGGATTTTCTGACCTAGACCCGTGCAACAGGTAGGTAAACTGAACTTCTGAGAACAACCTGTAGATGTATTTCTGTGTGCATAAGGATAGAGCATCATTTCACTCTGCATATTGCATCCATCACAGTTCAGAACATGTCAAATATTCTTGTCAAATCGCAATACGTGCAATTTCAGTCTGTGACTGCCTTATCTAAAACCGCTTTCTTGAATCATCCTTGGTCAAATATTAGATATAAATTGCATAAAACAAGCCAAAATCTGATTTGTTAAATCTAGTCTGGGTAAATATATGACAACTCCACTGGGTCAGTTTTGGCCACCCGAAACGATATGCTTTTGATAGAAAAGGTTAGAATGACAAGTAGTTTTGTTGAAGGCCAATTAAATTTAAAGATGAAAATAATTCAGTATCACCAATGACAATATTTATGGCTTTTTTTTCACAGATTCCAATAAATCTTCTGTTTAATGTGCCAACGGCTGATTCGATGCAATAAATGAGTGTTTGGATCTGAGTTCTTCATGACAACTGAATAGAGCCATAGCCTCCCCAGCAGAGCCTCTTCCTCCTCTTTGCTGCTGTTGGAGAGCCAAAATCTTTCTTTCCTCACGTTTGGTGAGATAATCAGAATGCACAGGGTGTCCGGCTCACGCAAAGGGGATTGGTTAAGATGACATTTACGGCCTGGGATAGCCAAGAATAAGCATTTGTCCTCTTGTCATTTATTTACTTCAGCATCCTTTATTAAGATTTCCCTCACGTTCCATACAAAGTTCAATCTTATAGATGGGAGGGGGAGAGCAACCCACACACATTGGCTTACTCTGCCTTATGACAGACGCCTCCTGTTTTTCCAACTTACCTGAAATCTGCAATTTACACAATTAAGCGTTCCTCGTGAACAACCTGCTAAGACTGAAATTAGATTAGTCTTGTCCATGCATCTGTCAGTGCAATGGATCTATCGGCAATCTGAACAAGAGAGACGTTATCATCACAAGTGGTCTGCCCTATTGATATTCAGCCCGATGAGCAGGGTACATTTTCAATGCTTATTTACAATGGTTATTTCACGCCGACCCCCTACAACACACTTCCCTTGGAGTCTTTATTCTGGATGGCGCATTCATTATCATTTGCAACAAATAAAGGCTTTGAACAGCTCACTCCTTACCGATGTGAATGATGGAGTCGGCTCCCACCGAACTGCATTGCAATATCCCAAAAGAAAGGCATATTATCAACAATTCCATCTCAGCTTCTCTCCAAAGCCGCGCATCCACACGATCCTCAGATGTCCGTAAATTCCCAGTGAGTGAGAAAAGTACGTCAAAGGATCGCAAACGCACCTGTGATAAACCAAAAAGTGCGCCGGCGCTGAAAGAAAGGGCTAGTGCGAGGAACACTGTGAGGGAATACGGGAGAAAGGCAGGAGCCTGTTGGAGGGTAACGGTCGCTTCAGGATCCGGCGCGTTCGCTCCGCAGGTCTCGCTCTCGCGCGGCGCTCGCGGAGTCTGAGACACATCACAAACTCCAAACTGCGGAGGAGGGACACCCCCGCGCGCGCGCGCCCTCGCTGGCTTGTTCGCTCGTTCGAGAGGGCGAGCGCGTGCGCGCGAAGAGATGGAATTCGGCGCCAAGCCGGAGAAGAGGACAGCGGTAAACATACATGCAGCAGCCTAAAGAAGACATTACTGCTTTTGCGTTCCGTCTGGGCAAATTCTTTGGTCTCTGTAAACATGCACCATGACTGGTAAAAACGCTTCTCGCCGCCTTTACGCGATTTTCGCCATACGCGTAGCGTTTTTAAAACCAGTTCAACTTTTAAGAACGAGACCCCTGCGTTCTGCTTTATTCCTACGTTTGGTCTTTTTAAACGCGACATGTTTACATATATTTCCACCCGTGAAAGCGACCGTGGGGAGAGAAATATGGAAAGCCGGCGGTTTACCAGGTCATCGAATGAAGCGGTAACTTTCTTTTGAGTGTGCTGTTGAGTCATTCTCTATTTTTTTATCGTTGATTTTACTGGACGTTGAATTACTGTTCGTAAACATACATGTACCTGTCAACGAGGACGCTATAGATGCTATATTCGCAGGGATTTCAACATGGGAGAGATGAATGTGGAGATGGTGCTTCTGTTTCCTTCCGCGCACAAGGAAACAATAACTTTCTTTCGAGTGTTAAAATGTGCTTTAGAGCATTTCTCGCTTGGTTTACCGGATAATACAGCACAGGTAATCGCTGTGCCATGTCACGAAGAGGAATCGACCTTTCCGCAGCGCGAGACGGAGCACCGCTGTCAGAAGTCCGTGGAAATTCTCCACATAAGGCGCATTTCTCTCTGAACAAGGTTTCATTCATACACGGTGTTTAGATATTGTAAGGACGTGTTGCAGAGACAACCGTGCCGGTAAAGACTGGAACTGTGGGCTGTGTACAACTGCCGTTTTCATGATGCCGTGTTCTTTGTGTATCTTTCAAGGTTCTCTTATAATGTGTATTAGGGTTTTTAAATGTAACACAGTAAAGGAAGATTTTTAAGGTTGTAACACAAATGATCCATTTTAATTTATGTCAAAACGTTATTTAGCTCCTTAAAGTAATAACTGCACAGTTTTACTTTTTATATATAAGACGTGCGGCATTTGCCCAAAATGCACTTGTGTTTGTCTTATAATTTGTTTTGTCTATGGTCAAAATGTATTTCATTGTTACGTTTAATTTGAGGTTTCAGTATGTCATGTATCTTCATAACTTCTTTAATTCAGTTGTTAATATCAAACGGCAGTAGAATGAGAACAGATTGATGGAGAGCGGAAAGTAAACCGAAGAAATCTAACTTAAAAGAGATAAGTGAAAAGCAGCGCCGGATTGACTCATCCACATGACTGAAGACTTCATCAGCAGAGACCAAACATTATATTCTTATTCTTACAATTAAAGGATATTTCTTGCGGTTGAATATAAGAACAGAAATATCCCTTAATTGTTTGGTTAAGTATATGTGATGTCTTTCAGCACCACACACCGGCGGACAGCTCCCGTAAGCTCTGTCGGTCACGAACAGAATTACAATGGATCAATCATCAAGCTCCAAGCACCGAGTCCTCTCCCTTTCATGTTCATATCTGCATCGAGCAGTGTTTCAGTTTTACGTAAACCAGTTTTTCTAATCTCAATATTCTTGCAAATTGCCTAGAAGCATTAAAAAAAATATTATAGCAATGTGATGCTACCTATGCGCTTGTTATAATAAATAATAATAAACAAACGTTCAAATCCGACCTCTGTGTTGTCGTACTGTGGTGTTTTTGATGGCGGGTGAATTGATCGCGCGGAACTGTCCTTCAGTGGTTAGATTCAGCAGAAACCAAATGATTAAAAATCATGCTTCGCAGATTATTGCGTTATATAGCCTACCTTATGCTATATAGGCTAAAACATCAGCAAAGTTATTTCATTTACTAAATCAATCATTATGCATAAAGCGTACATCGCAAATGTTTGTGTGCTTAACGGACAGCATCCCTTCTCTAAAGCACAACATCACTGATACATAGATAGATAGATAGATAGCAGAAAAGTCTATCTATCTATCTATCTATCTATCTATCTATCTATCTATCTATCTATCAGTTTGTGTTTGTAAACACTGCTGTTATGGAAGCGAATGCAACCTGTGGCCGTATTGTGATTAATGTCTGAGTATATGGGGTAAGAAGGCTTGTAATAGTGTTCCAGGCTGAACTATGAGTGCAGCTCATAAAAAAGAAATATATGCCAGCACAAGGTTGGTTTATGTGAATTAATGTGCATATGATAAACAAACATACAGTGATAATAAAGCATTATTTGCTTCTGATTGTTTGAGGTCTTTTAAATTTTCCCCATATCCTGAAGAAAAAAAAAAAAAGATATCCAACTTTTAAACTTTGTAAGAGTTATAATAATAAAAAAACATTTTTCTTGTATAGTAGCTATATAACTGAAAAAAGCTCAATATTTTACTATTCACAAGTTTACTATTGTGACAGAAATAAATAGTTTTTCAATTAACTGTTAAAACAGAATGGTCCTTCTTCCTTCTTGTCTATGCATTTTTAAAGGGAACCGAGATACTGTTCCAACTGCGAATGCCACTGAAGTGTTAAATTAAACAGGCACCGAGGGTGTAGTGGCTTCATATCTGGACCAAACAAATTACAACTTGCTCACACATTGTCATAAAATATCAGCACACGAGCCACAAAGCCCAGAACCCTTTCTGTAATGCTAGGTGACAGTTCCTGGTACTGGTGAGTGATGAATGCACAATTATATTGACATTTGAACCAAACTGATGGAGACAGCATGGCAATCATGAATGTCTGCCAATCAACAATGCATATTTAGCATGCTTCGGTGAACATACGTGTTGTAATGGCCAATGTAGGGAAAAGTAACTTTTAAAGGTAATGCATTACAATATTGCGTTACTCCCTAAAAAAGTAGCTAATTACGTTACTTTTTATGCAAAGTAATGTATTATGTTACTTTTGCATTACATTTTAAATATAGGCAGAGTTTAAGTGTTTGTTTTTAATATAAGAAGTTCTATTCATAGCAAATGTAAAAGAACATTGGTTAATAAAATGGGATAAGATACATTTGTGTAATTTAGTTATTGCAGGTTTGCAACACATGAGTTTATTTCAATTCATTTTGATGAATACTATATCTGTTTTTTTGAGCATGAGATGCACACTAGTGCACATTCACATTCAGTCTAGAACTACACTGTATTCACACATCGTGCACAATGCTCTGCATTCCTGATTTCTCCCAACATGGGGTCAGGAGACTTGTCAGTCAAAAAATAAGAGAAAGTAACTCAGTTATATTACTCTAAAATTAAAAATTAATGCTTTACTAGTTACTTGGAAAAAAGTAATATTATTACGTAACCCCAACACTGGTTTTGTCCCATATATGAAGCAGGTATCAAAGGTTGAACTATGAAAGCACAATAAATGACTTGTAAAAGACACATATATATATATATATATATATATATATATATATATGTGCATACACCACATTCTCCACATCTCTTGTGATGAAGAAATAACTTCTATATTGGATGGCCTGAGTTAATTTTCAACTAATGTTCTCATTTAAATTTTTGGTCAACTGTTCTTTACATTTCCTTTTTATAAAGAACTTTTTTACATAGCGTGTAGTCTTACAATACCTTATAGCATCTGTTATTTATAATTGAAAGTGTCAGCAAGTCAATTAGGTACTTTTATTTTTTTATTGACATGGGATATTGTAGCAAAAATTTAATTGCTCTCGGTTATTAGCTACATGTTAACATTTGACACTTAATAATTGCATTAAACTAATAGAAACACAAAACTGGCGTCTTTATGTCCATCACCAGTGTCAGTTTCTCTCTCCACATGATAAGGCTGTAACAGCATCTGTCTGGCTAGAAATACACAAAGACAGTGTGTTTCTTACAGTTTTGTTTTTTGTTTGTTTTTAGAGGTTTGACCGCTTATAGCACTGAAACCTTATTGTAATTGTAAGGACTTTTATTACGGGTTTAAGCACATAGCATATCCTTTGATAGATGTTATTATAGATGATAATCATTTGATAGATGGATATGCAGCAACTTATTAGACAAGGTTACAGAGGTCAATCAGAACGAAACTCGGTGGGCATGTTCAACTCTGCCCTAAAGGTCTGTAAGAATTTGGAAAGATATCATCCACTAGTTGGCGCTAACAAGTTTTTTGGCTCTGTAATCACGTGGTGTTTTACACTTCCACACAATATGCATATCATTTGATAGATCTCCTCATAATGAGCAACTTTGCTTCAAGAAACATTGCTGTCAATCAAATCGTTAATTAATTATGCTCAAATATGTTAAAAACCTACTTTTGCAAACTAGCCTCGATCTGTGGACTCTCTAGATCAATAATTATCAAAATAATTTTTAATAAATTGGGCGTGGTCGCATGAACTCAAAGGCCCATAAACAAAAACTTGAAACTTTATGAAACTTGGTGAAAACATGTGTCACGTAACAATTATTCAAAGTTCGGAAGATCGGAAGATTGGAAAATAGGTGGCAGCTAAAAATGCCTCGAAAACACAGTTTTTCTATAGAAAATAATCTCACTTTTGAACATGTTCATAGCTATACCTTATCGCTGCTGACGGTTCATACCGCTAGTGGCCACCTGTAACGCTCAGTCTAAGACACGGTAGGCAGGACTGGATCAAAAAGAACAGGTTTATGGAACATCAAAACATAAACTGCAGATCAGGGCA
>JAUMHR010000062.1:4948284-4962688 GCA_032361145.1 Enteromius fasciolatus | reverse complement strand
TGAGGAGAGACCCCCCCACATGATTGTAAAGCGCTTTGGGTGTATGGCAATACACAGTAAAAGCGCTATATAAATGCATCATTCATTCATTCATCTGGGCGAGTTTTTAAAAAAATTAAAATAAAAAAATGAAGAAAGCCCCACAAATTTCTGCCCGTCACATAGTTCTGTTGGGTTACCAGAGCAGATTGCTTCCCCGTACAGTGGGCTGAGCATCTCCTCCGATGCATCCCAGAAAGGTGAGATGTCTATTGCAGCGTCAGAGGGGAGTCAGCTGGTAAGGTGAATGTCTCGTCAGACACCGAACTGTCGTTATGCTCCTCCAAGCCTCCGAGGGGATCGAGTTGGGGGTATCAGGGTGTCATTCAATTCTTCGAGACTGGATGATTGGTTTCTGGGGCAGGGACCACGGTACTCCCGCGTTTCCCTCCGGTGCCTTTCTTCCCATGGGTGCACAAGGAGTTGGTCAGGTCGTGGCAGGCCCCCTACCCTAGCCACACACCGGCTCCTCCCTCCTCGCCACCCTCGACGGCGGGGAAGACAAGGGCTGCACCGCGGTCCTCCAGGCTGAGTGTGCTGTCAGGTTTGTCCCCTGGGACCGCCTCCGGTGCCCTCTTGGTACCTTGCAGTCGCCTTACAGGGCCTGCGGCAAGCTCCTTTTGAGCCCTTAGCATCAGTCGAGATAAAATATCTGTCACTTAAGACAGCGCTCCTGATTGCTTTAGCCTCCATCAAGAGGTTAGGGGACCTACAGGCCTTCTCTGTCGACGAAGAGTGCCTAGACTTCGGCCCGGCCTTAGAGTGCAGTGTCCAGTACGTGCAATTGTGTCTCTTTGCTGACCGCACTCTGAGCTTCAGATGTGCTCAGCAGCTTTTCATCTGCTATGGAGGTCAGCAGAAAGGGAATGCTGTCTCCAAACAGAGGTTGGCCCATTGGGTGGTTGATGCCATCTCCCTGTCTTATTTATACTAAGGAGAGCCGTGCCCCTTAGGTCTGAGAGTCCACTCCACAAGGAGTGTTGCTTCCACCTATGCATTGGTTCACGGCGCCTCTCTAGCAGATATCTGTAAGGCTGCAGGCTGGGCGACACCCAACACCTTCGCTAGGTTCTACGACCTTCGCACAGAGGTTGTGTCCTCCTGTGTCTTAAATCAGACAAGCAGGTAGCGGGAGGCTGGCTGGTGTCGGCTTACTGCTTCATTCCCATGGGATCCATGCGCTTTTTCTCTGGTTCCCCCCTGCCAAGGCGAACCTGAGTCCTCCTGCCCCGCAGTCGGGCCTAGATGCAGAGTAGCTCCAACATGCTCCTACTGGGTCTCCTTCACCTTATGCTTCACAGTCAGCCAGAAGGCTGTTTCCCTTCACTTATATCCATATCTTATCGATATAGTGTATTCCTTGAATTTCACATGTAAAAATTGTATATATGCTTAATTTCTCTGCCCCCTCAACCCATGCTTCAGTACAAAAAAAAAAGCTGGCATCCCTGCAGGGCCTTTTCTTATTACTCGAAGGCAATCGGTCTCTGATGTGAGTTTCCATATGTAACGTCTCGGTTACATTCGTAACTTTAGACGTTTTCTGTTTCTACATAAATATTTACTGTTTTACATGCCAATTATTGACAAACTGCACTCCAGTATTTTTTTTTTTCTTTTTTTTTTTGGACAGGAGGTTAAAGGGGGCATCATTGTACCTTATATACCCCTCAAAGCTGCTAATAGCTAGAATAGTACTATATGCTCTAAAGGCTTTTCTTTTCGTTTCTTTAGCTTTGTGTAACAAATAGACCAAAAAAATAATAATTTTACACTGAACGTGTTTTTCTGTCTGCATAGCTCTCATGTCACATTTGTATGGATTATTCAAATATGCTACTACAAGATGCATATTTTCAGGTTTGATGATGTCAAACCTAGAATAATGCACCTGTATGGAATTCTACTTTTTTTTTTTTATTCAAGTGGCATTGTATTGCACATCTTGGAAATTCAAGCCCTTCTTGTATCAAATGTAATAGTAGGCTATGTATGGAAATTAATTGTGACCGTTTTTACTCGATGCTCTGCACACATAAAACAAGAGCAACAAATAACTATCAAGGCCCAGTGGGTTGTTTGGCACATGTTTTTGTCTTCCAGATAACACTGTCAGCAAATGAAACTGTGTGTTTATGAGGCTGGGTGGGTAGGTGTTATTGTTGGAAGCTTCAAAGCCCTCCATTTCCGCTGTCCTCAACATGAAGTTAATTACTGTGTATCTGTAGTACCTCACAGCTGAAGTAAAGATAGTTGTTTTTTTAAGCCCTCTGCCAGTTTCATTACCGCTAATGTTAGCGTGGGCTCTCAGCATCAGTTCCGACTGTTTGTGTGTGTGTCAGCAACTTGACAGTCACCTGGATGTACTGTAGTTAAAATTTCAAGGTACAATAATTGGGTTAATTGCTTATATAGTAAACACTGTGTACAACAAAGAAACACATCCTGTGAGGAGGGGACCTATCAGTTTATGAGTACATTAGAATGATTGAGATGGCAGAACTCAGATGTGTTTGTGTCTGACTGAGAAAACAACAACACTTGGATCTTCTGCAGGTAGGGTTTCAGCTGAAAATAATTTGTGCTTTTTTAGTTTTCTTCCACTTAGTCTGAATCACCAACACACATGAAGAGACTACTTATAAAACAATTAAAACTTAATAAAAAAAAATAAAAATAAAACAGATGTCTCTTTGGTATCACTTTATATAAGATGTTTTCATCTAAAACTTTTTTTTGGTATTATTGTGTTTATATTGCATCGTATTGCAAAACGCTTTCACTGTTACTGAGACACAATTGAGGTTAAGAACATATTTCCTTAATGATTCATGTTAGTTGACACTTATTAAAATGTGTCTGTTGTTTGTTTGAAATATATATTGTTCACTTGAGTATATTTAGTTTTCTGTTTTTTTAAGCAGCTTTCTTGTGTAGCCTAAGTCTTGTTCTTTTGGAAACATTTTTAATGAAACAAGTATTCACAATTCAAAAGTTGAAGCGTTCCTTTGAGAGGTGAGATTTTCCTTTGAATAATGTAGTACTATGCAAGATTTTTTACATATTTATATATATATTTATATTTATATATATATATTTTTTTTTTTTTTTTTTTTAAGTGTGAAAAACTCAGGTTCAGGGTCTTACAAAACACTGGAGTGCAAAGAAAATGGGAACTGGCTTGTATTGGAGCAATGTCACTAAAAATGAATCACAGCTCTTGTAATGACAATTTGTGGTTGTCTTTGGAAGGTTATGCAAGGGCTTATTATCGAGTACTGCATGCAATATATGGGCTGCCTCCCATTTTAAAAAATTGTAAAAAAAAAAAAAAAAAAGCATTGTAAAAGAAGTTCACTTTGCATGCTAACAAGACACTTCAACCAAGGTTTTTTCCACTGTTTACCTGGACAGAATCAGCCAATCCACTGTGACAGGTTTTTACAAATACAGGCAGAAAGTGCATAGCATTTGTACAATGAATTCAAGTAGTTGCATGAAACCTTGAAAAAAGTTTGGATGTTATCATAATATCAAATTAACACTGCAAAATTAATTAAATGTATAAATAATGTTTTAATGATTCATTTATTTCCTACAAACAAGCTTTTCACTTCACCAAATGTTAGATGTGAACTGTAGTTCCCTTTCAATCGGTCACTCCGAGTCACTCCGAATAGGAATCTTGCTTCGAGATGGCAAATCAACTCTGCGTGTATATAAACACGCCAATGAAATTAATATCCAGCTGCACCTAATCGCAGTTGAATGACTGGTACCTCTGTGTGGCTCGTTCTGGTGCACAGGGTCCCACCAGGGGCTACACAGGGTTCTCCCAGGTGGAGAGGTCTGTTGCAATGCAACTGTGTCCTCAGGCCTCTATCTCCTGGCAAGGTAACCCGTTGCTTCCTTCGCAGGCCTGTAAGCATTCATCGAGTCTCATCGGTGATGCTTACAAGGCCTGCAGAGGGGCTGCCTCCTCCGTGCACGCTATGGCGTTGATGCAGGTCCATCAGGCCAAGGCACTGAAGGCCCTGCACCAGGATGATCACGACCGGGAAGTTCTTTCAGAACGAAGGTTACGGCGCGGGCTCTGGGCTGTGCGATGTCCACTATGGTGGTCCAAGAGTGCCATCTGTGGCAGTGTCTGCCGGACATGCGAGATGCGGACAAGACTCGCTTCTTGAACGCTCCTGTGTCCCAGACCGTCCTCTTCTGCGATGCGGTGGAAACCTTCGCCCAGTAGCCTTTTCCGTAGCCAAGAAGCAGACGGAGGCTATCCGTCACATCCTGCAGCAGCATCCCGCTGCTGCCTCCACCCGGATGCCGCCGGCCCAGCAGCCTTCACATCAGCCGCGCCGAGGAGCCTGCAGTCGGGCGCCCACCCAGTCCGTCCAGGCCCCTGCAAAACCCAGTGGAAAGAGGAGGTGCAAGAGGCCCTAGAACAGGCAACCCAGGGATGGAGGAGCCTGCTCTTCGGGAGATGGTGAACGCACCACTCCCTCCCTCGGAGGAGGGCCAGGTGGAGAAAATTTTTTTTGGTTTTCAACCGCCACTGGCCTCACGGTCAGTGGTACTCAAACACTCAACAAAAGAGCAGATTTCCCTATCTCTGGGTCCCTTGAGGGGACGAGGTGTTGTGAACAGACCTATAAAAAGAGCCTTGTTACACACTCCCTCTCTTCTCATTACAGGCAGCAGTTCGAGAGCCGGGAGTACAACTTCACGGGCTTTCAGCCTCACTTCTGTCGGAACGCAGGTAAGAATTGCAGGCTCTCTGAGCTGGGTCCCTGCGTTCCCCCGTGCTGCCCCACCACCGGCATCCCAGTCGTCCCATTGGTGCCTCTTGCACAGTTCTTGATGCCTGCATAGGGCTCAGACCATCTCGTTGGCTCATTTGGACCATCCGGCTCGGCTATGCGATTCAATTTGCCACAGTTTTCCACAGCTCAATTGTACGAACACAGGGACCTGGTGTTACAACACCTCAGCCTGTTGGGCCTTCGGGTCAACTGGGAGAAGAGCAAACTCTGTCCGGTGCAGAAGATCTCTTTTCTCGGTATGGAGTTGGACTCGGTCACATACAAGGGGGTGCTCTTGCAGCGCAAGCTCAGGGAGTGGAATCAGGATCGACTCTCCTAGCCGAAATTCAGGAACTGGAATCAGGATTGGTTCTCCCTGCCATAAATCCAGCACATGGCATGTGCTTGGTGAAATGGAAACGTAAGGGGATCGAGTCACCTCTTCACTGTTTAAACGAACGCAGCACAGGCTCGGTGATGCATTCTTGCAGCGCAGTTTGGAATGTGGAAGATTATGGAGCTTGTGATGGTCTGACTCGCTGTACTAGAATGGAGAGCAGGCACATTGGGGCAGTATGTGGAGGAGATCGGCTCATGGTGAGCTGGAGTGTCACTCTGCTTTCGGATTGGGACCTGAACTAGAATCTACAACATCAACTAAAAACTTGAAAATTTTTAAACTCAAGGATTAGATTAAGAAATTCGATCACATGTTTGTGGCAATCACTAGGAAGGACTAAATTAAACAATTCGTCATTTAGTCCCATCCAAAAGCAGAGGTTGATGTAAGAATTGCTCCAGCTCACCAGATAAGAATAGCTCAAAAACTCTTACCCTGCTGGATCTGGAGGAGATAGTCTTCTGTCCGTACCATCTTGCTGTATCGGTTGATGAGTTACAATCATTTAACCCAGGCATGGTTAACCTGTTACGGTTGTTGCAGGTGGATGAAGGAGAATGCAGGAGATGGAGTTCAAACAAATAATAGTCATTTAATAAATCCAAAACGAAGAGAGTACACAACTTCTAACACATTCATTGATCGACCAACTATAACTCAAATGACAGCTGGGGAGACACAGGTGGAACTGAATTAACTAATAATCACATAATGACAGGAAAGACCAAATAAGGACAAACAGGAACTAAACTAGAATTAAACCAAAACAGGAAGACATGAAAACATAACCTTACATTAGTCCACAACACTAAGTACTGTCAGACTTTCAAAATCCTTCTTGACTTGAATTAAGATTCTAATAATTAAATTTTAAAGCACAAAAAATCAGGCTTTAGCAACTCTTTTTGCGTTGAGATCGTTCTGCTGTTAAATACTTAAATACTATAATCATAACAAGAAACAATTTAATAGCTATGATACTGTTTTTGAAATCAAATCTTTAGCTTAGCTATGACAGTGTTGATGACAAGAATGCCTTTGAAAAAAAACAAATCTTAAAAAATAAATCATATACAAAGACCCGAATAGGGAATTGTCACGGTCAGCTGGAGGTGCCAGCTCAGGCCACTGGGTGGCACTCCAGCACCCAGCAGACTATCTGTGTTTTATGTCTGTTTTCATTCACTCTCATCAATGAACTCATGTCTCCGCCCACTCGTTGGTTGTCTAGGTGTTTCATTGTTTGTTGCCGCCCTCTGACCTAGATTTGTGTGTATAAAACCTGGAAGTGTCTGCTTGTTTGTACGGTTCGTTATGTTACAAAGAGAGTACGCAAGGCATGCGAGCTCAAGTGCAAAACAGTTATTTATTAAAGGCTCAGGGTCAGGATAAACAGTAGATCGCCGGCAGATACAGTAGTGGAGGCACAAGCAAAGACAGATTGCGTAAACAAAGCAAAGGGTCAAAAATACCGTAAAACAAGGTCCTTGGGGAGAGACAGAGGGAAAGTCCAGATCCAGGCAGTAGTCGTCGACAGATAATCCAACAAAGTAACAAAGAACCAGAAACACGAATGAATTGCAACACAAACCACGAACTGTACAAACGAGCAGACACTTCCAGGTTTTATACACACAAATCTAGGTCAGAGGGCGGCAACAAACAATGAAACACCTAGACAACCAACGAGTGGGCGGAGACATGAGTTCATTAATGAGAGTGAATGAAAACAGACATAAAACACAGAGTGCTGGGTGCTGGAGTGCCACCCAGTGGCCTGAGCTGGCACCTCCAGCTGACCGTGACAGGAATAAATCTGTACTCAAATAAGCATGTTCTATTCAAATGTAACCCTTTTTAATAATCATTAACATTTTCAGAAATAGTTACACTTTTTTTTTCTCTGTAACTGTAACAGATTACAGGTTAACCATGTCATAATACAGAGTAATTTGCTGTTTAGGTACTTAGTAGTAGCCATTGTATTTAGATTAAACTATGGAACAGCCTGTAATTACAGTTTGTAATTATGTAGATGTAACAGGCAGCTGCTGTTACACATATGTAACAGACCAAGTCTGTTACACAGCTGCTTACACATAAATACAATCTTGATGCACTTTATTTTAAGTAGCTTATGCCTACATAATATTCTGTCATTTTAATGTAATTAGAAAGGTATTACATGTATTTAAGATGTGGGTTAAATCAAAGTAAGGAGCAGCTAGATAAGGTATACAGTACCAGCAGTTCAGGCATTTTCATAGCATCTAATTTGTAAAAACAGACTTCGAATCTGAATTCATTCTTGTTAAGTACGTTGGCTGTTGTCAACAGAAAAACTTTTACCCTGCAAGCACTAATACGGAAGCTAGAAACGGCTGCTTAGTTCTGCTTTGTTTCATAGAACTAACTGCTGCCTGGGTTGCATACTGTAGGTTACATATGTGTGGGACGGAGCTGTCAAATCAGGGACCAGAGCCTTTTGTGTCGTGTTTGTTTTGGTGATTTTAAATATCAACATTGGCTTCCAGAAACTGCTTACACTGTCTTTAAGGTTTGGCTTAATTGTTACTGTAATAGTATGTACTGTACATGTTATGTGTAACCAGGAAACCTTAAAATAAAATGTTATCCGGTTACATTTGTTTTTGTAATCAAATTACAAAAACGTATAACTACTATAAAATGCAAACTGCCCTCCTTTGCATTGCATTCAAGTCCTGTATTCAGTACTTTATAGAACCGTTAACTGCATGTCTCCTGGAAGTGGACATCTTCTTACATTCTTCTTTTCAGATTCACTCGAGCTCTGACAGACTGAAAGAAATGTGGCTTTGAGTGTGATCTGCAATCATTAGGTCAAGTCAAACATTTCTATGGAGTTCACATCCAGGCTTTGGTTGACCACTTGAGCACACTCAGAGATGTCTGGAAGCTACTCCAACATTGTCGTAAGTTTAGGTTTTCAGGCACAGACCTCTTTGTGCTTGGCTCAGAGCAATTTTCTCTGGGTCCTAACTAGAGTCACCGTCTGAGAAGCTTCCACACAAGACTCTGCTGCCGCCCACCATGCTGGCCAAGATGATGAGTGGAAGCTATTTTGGCCAGACAATGGCAGTGTCCAAGAACTGGAAAGTTATTATTGTCAACCAATTTGATAAATTTTTGCAGGAGGCAAAGATTATAACAATGTGAATATATAAAATAATGTAGAATTAACATTTAATTCCTTACATATTTCCTCATTGGTGTCTAAGTGCCACTTACTGCTGGATGTTTAATGATTAAAACTGTAAAACTGTGGACATCAAATAGAAGTCAACTAGCCCCCAACTCCTCTCCTTGCCAACAGTTCAAAGAGCTCTTATTATCTCAGTGTTGCACTATTCTACAATTCTCCAATTGGAAGTACATCTGTTTACGTTTCTCTTCAACTTTAAAACACTTTTTCACACATCGCAGGCTTTAATCAGTAGAAAGTGGAAACAATAATCACATTTCACAAGCCTGAGATTAGCTTGACTGTCGATTGTAGAGAATACGGCTGTTCCCAAATTGTTTTGAAGATGTTTCAATTTAAAAAAGACATTTCTTTCTATTTGTCCTGATGGCCGTAATAGAATATAATTATAGGTATCTGTTTACTTAAATTGATTATAACAGAGTCTTAGATGGAGATATTTTTGTTCATAGCATCTGTTTCTAAAGCAGACCGGCTGCAAGGAATATAACAAGCCTGCGTTATACAAAAACTGGAAAAGTTTTCATTCTCTGAATCCTGCTTAAAAGTCTTGGCTATGGCCAATAGGCATTTAATTAAGGGCTGTCAAGGTCACGATAAAATGCAGAAAATATCTTTGTCATTTTAATCAGTGACTGACAGCTTTATTTATCATAATCCTTTGAGACAATTTTACAGACTTTAGTGTGACTTCAGTTTTCAGTTGCTTTCAGCAAGGAGACTTTTGCTTCTGTAAGACTGGTGAAGATTTAGATTTCTACATTTTCTGAAGACATACAAAGTGTCTACGAAATTCTGGCCCCCAGAAATGAAAATAGAAAAGTAATAGAACTCCTAGAGTCACATGATTTGAGATATCATATATATCTGTTGTTATATCTGTTCAGAGTTATGGTTTTTGAAAACACCATAAGTATGAGCATTAATAATAGTGATGCTTGCTTTAGCAAACACTACTAATTCTACAATCTGCTGTGGAAAAATATAAGCACGCCCCAAAATCAATGGCAGGTGTTGACCCCTTCAGCAGAAATCAATTCTTGAAAGACAGCAGCTATCAATCTCCTACATTGGCTTAAAGACATTTCTGTTTAATTCCGTTCACAGAACCACCTCAGCCATGAGATGTTTAAGGGCTTTCATTTATGAACTACCTACTTCATTCCACTACATTTCAGCGAGGTTAATGTCTGTGCTTTAACTTGCGCTGTTCATTGCACTGTTCTTTTATTAGCCATTCTTTATTATTAACTCAATTGATTTGTGCAATTGTTTTGTCACAAGGCGTAATTGCATTTAACCTTCAGGTAACAATGGGCTCTCATTCTCCTCAAGTACACTCTGCTAACATGAGGTTTGGTTGACTGACCAAGATAGCAATATTTAGTTGCATCCCTCAGTCAGACAAGCTCAATACAGCGTTGTACACTTATATACTAACTGATGTAAAACTAAGTTTCTTTTTTATTGTGAACATTCATTTGAGTATAATCATGTAGCAAGTTACATACATTGCACTGTGCAGCTATAGAGTATTTTTGCAATTAAATTGCAACCTGTTATTTCACAAAGAAAAATGAAACCACCAAGCACTCATACACACACACACACACACAATGAATGGAACAACTGCTAAGAGCCTTTAGAAGAACAACATTTGGTTTTCCGAAGAACCTTTTAATGAACACTTCCAAAAAGATGAATTGTGAATTCAGTGTAAAGAACATCTTTTGATGTGTAGAAAATTCCAGATGCACAGGTTGCACTCACATGGCATCTAATCAAACATGACACATGCACACTCCATGACAACACAGACATTTCAGCAGAGGTTAACCATAGACCTCAAACCTACGAGATGGGTGTTCTTGACAGAATATTCTTCACAGAATATTTGTTTTCGACATGACTAACTTCACTTTAGAGTAGAAATGTACAGCTTTCTGAAGATATATCTCTCATGTCTGTGAGTCACATTTTTGCGGAGTTACAGTTTTATTTACGTGTTGTAATCTGATCATCACGGAGACAGAGACAGCAGAGAACGCACCCTGTTCATTTTCTTTATTTATCAAAAGCAGAATGTTTTGTTGATATTGTGAGTGTATTTTTTTTTTTAAATGACCCTTTACAGATTTAAATGCTTTATTACTCTTATATGTGCGATCATATATGACAGAGCAGTTTCAGTTTTATTCTCTGACACCTGAAAAAAAGCCATGCGCTCCCGCTGGCGGGAGATCCGACCTCAGGCGGTTAATAATAAATGTTTATCTTTTGAGTATTGCTGTGCATTCTGTGTGTGATTTTGTGTGATGTGAACAATTCAAACAATGTGCAATTGTTGACATACAAAGCGTTCTAAAGAAAACAAGTTGCAATTTGCAGGCCTTCTAATGACTTTCACCTCAGTGGAATATTTAACAGATTAATTTTCTCAAACGTAATGCACATTTAAAACAGGTACAGTTCGACAAAATTTCCATTGTAGTAAAGCTAGAACATAATAATCATAATGAAGCTTATTACAGAATCATGGTAAGTAAGAATATTATGGTGGATTCATTTTCTCAATTCATTTACCATTGGCAGGTGTGGTAGTGTGAAAGCTGGTTTGATCTTTGCATGAGGAAATCATACAATCCCAACTGCTGAGACCAAAGCAGACCACAGCTTTCTGATGTTTATATCTGGCAGTGTTGTCTGTGTTTTTCTCAAATGATTCCACCTTCTGCAGAAAAAAAAAAGTTTGCAGTGAAGGTGGAATCATTTGGAAAAAGTGTGGGCACACATTTGTTCACAAATAAAAAACTGCCAGGCTGAAATGCCCCTCATCAGAAGTGGTAGACTGTCTAGTCTAGACTGAGGGTGTCTGTTTTTCTCACTTCCTGTAACCCCCTCACCCCACACACAGACAGAAAGCTACACACACTGCATGTCCATATCAGAGGAAGGTCTGTTCCTCAGAGACATGGCATCACTCTATTATTTAAGAGTGAAGTCTATCGAGCTGTGATTTACCATGATATGTCTCCATGTCACACATGCACACACTGACACTTCATTAAAATCTCATCCACATTCCTGCAGCTCTGGAATCAGACAGAAAAATAAGGCAGAAAAATAACAGATCTGCATAGCAAAAGTAGACAATAGATATGGTAACATTATAATTACATGCATGTTTTGTTTTCATAAAAATAAAAAAATGTAAAATTAATTCAATGGTAATGGTATCATTACTAGCCATTTTCTTACAGAATGTAGCCATTCAGTGAAATATTTGGCTGTTAGTTGGCATTCCTAGTTTTGGTTGCCCTATTAACAGTTGTGAACTTCACTACTGCTAAGATTTAAATAATGCATAAGATGTATAAAGTCATGGGTTCGTTTCTCAGGAAGTGCATGATAAATCTGATAGACTCGATAACTTCAACAGAGTGTAAGCTGATGTACAGAAAGGCAACAAATGCATAAATGTAATGTCATTCTATATTGACATTCAATCTATTTAGTCCCATTTGTCTCTTGAACCTTGGTTATATGAAGTAAATGGAAACCAGGTATTGACCAAATGTAAAGGTTTTCAAACTGACCACTGCAAAACTGATATCAGTGATTGATCTGAATATTGAAGCGTGTGTTTATGAATTAATATATTTCATATACTACATTCAAAACTGCTGAGTTGTTCAAATACTGATCTGTGAAATGCACAAATAAAAGAGTCACAAAAAGGATCATACTCCATTTTAAGTTCTTATTCTCATTATAAGCAAACCACTATGACTTTTGCCTCAACAGACTTATAATTTGCTGCTTATTAAATAGTTAGTCAGGTAGTTGGTAAGTTTAGGTATTTGTATATGTTAATAAGCCGTATGAATGCATCAATAATTTTCACTTTGCATGATGCTGATATCTGACACCGGAAGATTTCTCACTATGACATTTCATTGGAGCGCGCACCGGAAACTACTGATTGTTTTATGAGCGGGAGAACAAACGCAGTGCGCTAACTCAAGAAAAATGGAAACGGACAAGACAGACACACATGATGTAGAATGCTGTTGAATTTGAATTCTTCAGAAACAAACCCATGGCCATATTTACAAGACAACTTTGAATTTAAGTACAAGAAAGGCAACAGCTTTATTATGCAGTGTAAACTTTGTTTGCCAAAATTGTCAATGCACAATTAACATTAAGTTATTACCAGTTTCACTGTTACGAATGAAGACGGGAACAGTCGAATCCATATGCAAAGGTATTTTAATGAGAAGTTCATGGGACAGAGTAAACAGGCGGTGGTCAAAACAACGGTGAACAGAGCAATGCAGGAAAGACAGAAACGAGGTCAGAATACAGGCAAAGGGTCGGCAACTGGGAATCAGAATATAAACAAAACACAAACTGGTAAAGACAGGGAAAAACGCTTACAAAGATGGGACCGGCCACATGCAGTGATCAGCGAGGAAGGACTGGTGAGCTGGAGTATTTATACACAGCACTAACGAGACGGAGGGGTGGAGAACATATTAGTTACCATGGAGACACATGAGGTGGGCGGAGAACATATTACTTACCATGGAGACACATGAGGTGGGTGGAGACAAGAGTACACAGGTGACAGTTCATACATGGAATGGAAAAACATAGACACAGTACAATAGGGGACTGGAGTGCCATCTAGTCTGGACTGGCACATCCAGCTGACCAAAACATAGCAACGCCCCTTGGCCTTGGAGCCAGCAGAAACGTCCCCCGGGGCGGGTCAGACGGCGGAGAATTTCACTTAGGCGGCGAGACGGGGGAAACTTCCTCCAAGGCGGTGCAGACGGAGAAGAAATCCATCCGGGCCCACCAGGCAGCGACAATGCTCTCCCGAGCTGACCAGACAGTCCATGTACCCTCCAGGGTGGTGCAGACGGCGGAGCAGACCACCTGGACCGACCAGACCAAGACCAGGGCCGACAGGACAGTTCGAGAGCCCTCCAGAACGGAGCAGATGACCGTGGGACTCTCCGAGGCCGAACCATTAATGACGACATCCTCCTTGCCCCCACAGTCCATAGAAATGCCCTCCTGGGCCGAACAGGCGATCGTAATGCCCTCCTGGGCCGCATAGTCCATAATGATGCCCTCCCGGGCCATACAGACATCAGCCTCGTTTTTCTGGGCCGACCAGACAGCGAACTTGTCCTCCAGGGTGGAGCTGGCGGCGGAGACCTCCCTCTGGGCAAAGCAGGCGGCGGAGAGGCCCACCTGGGCGCACCAGTCAGCGGAAACAAACTCCAGGGTCGGGCAGGCTGCGACCGCGCCCTCCGGAGCTGAACAGACATACGTTGTGCTTTCGGGGACCGCACAGACAGTGAACGCACCCTCCTGCTACCAACATCCTGTGATATCGCCCTTCGAGATCGAACAGATGTGGGTGAGACCCTCCTGAACCCAACAGTCCGTGATAGCGCCCTTCTAGACTGCCTAGACAGTGAACGCACCCTCTAAGACCAGAACGACAATGAGTGCGTTCTCGTGAGCTGAACGGACTGATTTTGCACCCTCCGTGACCAAACTGACGTTGACAACGCCCTTCGGGATTGAATCGGCTGAACTAGCACCCTTTAAGGGTTTAGACAGTGTGGGCGACCTCTGAGATTGACCCGACTGTGATATCGCCATCCATGACCGACCGAACAACGACTCAGAGACCTCCATGGGTTGTGCAGCCACCAGTGGAACTCCTGGAGACACACAGATTTTGGAGGTTCTGACACTGGGACCCTACAGTTCTCCTGGGGCTCGGGAGAAATCAGTGAATCTGAATCCCAGACCGGGTCTTGCGGATCCGGCCATGCAGCTTCTCAGGCTGCGTATCTTAAGCTTAGTCAGCAATAATGTAAAAGACAAAATGTGATG
>JAUMHR010000062.1:4925603-4948184 GCA_032361145.1 Enteromius fasciolatus | reverse complement strand
ACAACACACACACCCACACACACACATATATATATATATATATATATATATATATATATATATATATAAATGTATGTGTATATGTATGTTAAAAATTCTAATTATATGTTTTTAATGAACAATTATTTAAATTATAAATATTTTGGTTACAGAGAAAACATCCATTAAAGCTGAAGGTCTTCACTGCTTTTGTGGCAGGACGGAAGCAAGCTCTGGAACCACCAGACAACACCTTGACCAGAGGGCAGAGGCCGCAGTGGAGCAAGTTGGGCAACATTAATCAGATGAAGAGGACTTCTTTTCCTCAATGAAGTCCAGAAGGTCACAAGGTACATGAAAACTAGATGGGTACCTTGCCTGTGTCTCAAATAAAATGGATCTGTTAAACTCATTTCCACACATCAAAAACCTTTCTGTCAAACTCAGCACTGGCCTTCCTGCCTCAGCTGCATGTGAGCGTCTATTTAGTAGTGCTGGACTGCTATTCACTGCAAAGGATGAACTCTTTTGAACTTTGAAAACCAACTGCTGCTTCAACTTAACAGAAAGTTAATAGATTAAGGATGAACTGTTAACATATACAGAATGGCAGGGCAATTAAAAAAAACGACCATGTTGTTCATTAGACGTTTGTTATTTGACAGGTCTGTTATCTGACAATGGCATAATTTTTTCATAAATGCTGGAATGTCCCTGATCCATTTTGACTTACTTTTGCACTACTGATTTAGTGTTTAACAAAAGAATGCTCTGCTGAATCCACAGTTTATTCCATATTCAGTGGTTGTGATGTTTAATGTTTTATGGGATCATTTGCACTAAAATGACTTCCCTAAATGTTTATATTGTTATTTAATTTATTTTTATTGTATTTTATTTATTTTGTCTATTGCACTTTAATTGTATAGTTGTTTGTTCAATTGAAAACAACCAGGTTGAGATTTATATCCCCGTCTTTTTTTAACTATACTAGAATACTAGAATACTATAGGCCTACTAGAACAAAGAAAAAATATAAAATTACTCAGAGTAAAATTTTTGAAGAGTTACTTTTTACTTTTACCTGAGTAGATTTTTTGGCCAGTACTTTTACTTGTACTTAAGTAAAATTTCATTGAATAACAGTACTTTTACTTGAGTAGCATATTTTATTACTCTTTCCACCTCTGGCAACATCCTGGAAACCCCACAGAATGCCCTTGTATAACATTGCAAGGTTTTGTATGAGCAAGCTGCAGAGCTTGCTTTAAAAAATGTTTGTATCAGAATTAATTTAAAAAGCTTTTTTATGTCAGCAAGAGCTGACCTTGTTTGACAGTCTTAGATTTTTCCTACACTAAAAAATGTAGTATTTTGACTTAGAATTTCAGTCTTGAGAACATAAAGTTTTGTCCAACATTACATAAATGAATATGACACATAAATCATTTTAAATTCTCAGGATAAAATATAGTCAGACTTCTTTGCTTCTCTCATCATTTCATCATGTAGCATCTCTCTCCACTGCTCTGTTCCAAAACCTTGAGAGCTGCTTACTAAGTTGCCTACAGCTCCCGTTTCACCTGTGAGGTAGTTCCATAATTATGTTGCCTTCTGAGACATCTACCTGTGGTTAAATTAGAAGGCAGCATTGCATGTGCACTCCTTAGAGAAGGCAAACAAATAAAAAATAAATAAAATAAAAAATCATCATCTGATGGTAGAAAATTTGCGAGAAATAACTACTCTCAAGACCAGTAAAGTATTCTCTACTGGTGTAAAAGTTCTCAAAATAAATAAATACATATTTTTCTATTTCATTTACAGTCTCCCATTAACAGAATTTACAATGGGTTACACTTATAAGTTACTTATAAGTTATAAGTTACTTTGTAACTACATGTCAACTAATTCTCCTTCATTTTCAACTACATGTCTACTAACTCTGAGAGTAGACTGTAGGTTTAGGGTTAGTAGAATAAGTTGACATACAGTACTTGCAAGTTTCTCATAGACAGTATGTAGTATGTTGTGGACCCATCAAAATAAAGTGTTTGATAAAGATTTTAAGCAGACGTCTAATAACACTCTCTACCAATCATTTTAACATCCAATATTGTCCAATATATTTGAGGTTGTTATTGTCTACAAAGAAAAGTGTTAAGTTTATTTAAATAAAACAAGTTTACCAAATAAGCCAGGCTATATTTAGTTAGTCTAACTTATTTTGAGGCAAATCAACTGAAAATAAATCAGACTAATTTAAATAAACACAGTCCCTTAAGTCTGAGTTTTAGACTGCAAATTAATAAAAAGCAAATCTAGACTAGGTGTATGTATGGGTAATTTAGGTATTTTCAATATAAATGTTTTTAACATGAAAAAAAAACACACAGGCAAAATTATAAATGTACTGTAAAATATATAAAATAAAATTTAAAATGTGTTTAAGTGTTTAATACTAAAAAATACCAGAAACATTTAAAATGTAAAATAAATAAAATCTATTATTTTATTCAGCAAAATAAAACTTTGTAATATCAAATAGCTTAATCTAATTAAAAATGTGTCATTTTATTTAATATTTGTGTGTGATATTGTCACAATCTGGTCAAGAGGCAGACACGAGGATTCACGCAAACTGTCACGATCAGCTGGATGTGCCAGCACAGCTCTGGACGGCACTCTAGCTCTTCAAGAACTGTGTGTGTGTGTTTTTGTCTGCTTTCATTCATGGTCTCTCATGTCTCTGCCTACCTTGAATGTTGCCTTGGTGTTTGATTCATGTCTCCACCCATCTCGTCAGTTGTCATGGTGCTTCATTGTTGGCTCCGCCCATTGACCTAGTTTGTTGTGTATAAATCCCTGGATGTGTTTGTGTGTCTTCATGATTCATTATACAGGTCAACCTGGCTCCTGGATTTCATTTGTGTCTTTGTTTCTAGTGTGTTTTGTCATTTGGATTTATTCGCTGCTGATCTTTGCCTGTTCCTGGACATTCTCTCTGCCTCATCCCTTGGACTCTGACTGCCGGTATTTGACCATTGCTTTGTTTACATTTACTCTATTGTATTTTCCTATGCTGTGTCTGTCTGCCGGTGCTCGATCTTGTCTGTCTCGACCCTGAATATCAATAAACACTGTTGCATTTGAACCTGAACGCCTACTCTACTCAGTCGTTACATAAACATGTTTTAGCAAGTTTTAATCAAAAATCATGATCACTTCCAGTAGTCAAACACAACTCAGAGAATGCAGTGGAAGTTCTAATCATAAATCATAAAATAGTCAAAAGTCTTTCCCTTAAGGTGGAGGCAGCAGCAGGCATGGAAGATTCTGGGCAGGTAGGTGACCAGAGATGAACAGGTACAACCTCGAGATACAGCAATGAGTGACTGAGGTGAGGTGAGCTGAAGTGAATGTAGGTGTGGGTTATTAGTACTCTGGTGACTGAGATCATGTGCAGGTGACGGAACAGGTTGATGAGGTGCGTAACTGTGTGCAACATAGTCTCACTTCAACTCGTCACATTTTGACGCTTGGTCAAGACCCTTTTGCGTCGCTTTTTGAAGCTTAAGGTACCCCTTTTTAGTCACTTTTCAGGACCTCCATTGCTTTCAGTTGTTTTGCATGAAGCAGAAGCTTCCCTCCCTCCCCGTCTCCGCAGAGGCACCACAATCCCTTACCTCCGCAGAGGTCTTCTCTTTTCTATCCCACCTTTCTGAAGGCTCATCACCTTCGACGAGGTTTCATTCACTGCCTCCGCAGAGGCATCCCCAGCCCCTTACCTCCACATAGGTCTTTTCTCTTCTATCCCAGCTTTATGGAGGTTTACCACCTGTATTGAGGTTCTCTTCCCCCGCCTCCGCAGAGGCTTCACACCCCTACCTCTGCAGAGGACTTTCTCTACTATCCCGCCGGACCGAGCCGGACACCGAGCTCTTGCCCTCGCTAGGGTTCAAACCACTAGGGTTCAGGGTCCGCAGTTCTCCCAGCTCACCTCACGGACAGCTAGCCAAATTTGCTTTATTCTTATGAATATGAGGAACTCGTATAATATATATATATTATTTATTATTCATTTATTTTTTTCCTTTTAGGGAAAATTTAAAAATCCATATCCTTGATTCTCATCCAGTAAATGATAAAAAAAAGAAAAAAAAGCAAATTCATGGGTTAAGAGTGTAGTTCCCTTATTAAATTTACAAAAAAAAAAAAAGCTCTATTTTTTTTATTATATGTAGAAAGTTCCAAATGCGTTACTTTTGAGATTCCATTTTCATCAGGATGCTTTAGACAGGTGACTGTCAGACCACAAGACAGCTCACCAGATTTTGAAAAGAGCCCATCAGTGTTTATTTTCAAAATGTTTTCTATCTATCCTTACACACTTCAAAAGACTGACTGTATCCAGCATCTTTCTGTCCAAATGTTCTTTTTTGGCTTCTTTCATTCTCTCATTCACTGTTTTATTCGACAACAGCTCTGGTACTTTATATCTTTTCATCTCCCACCGTCTTTTCTCTCAAAATCTCTCAAAAGCCATCTTGTTCTTTTACCAGCTGTGCTCCTGTGAATCATTCCACACCATCATTAGACCCACAATCCCTCTCCTCCTGTTAATCTCTGTAAACCTTGCACCTCCTCAGCATGTCACTCGTCTGTCTCGTGCTACACAATTACTGCTGCACGCACAATCAGTCTGTTGCTTTTACCTCAGAAATATAGACATACGGTCCCTCTGACCGGTTTACAAATAGCTTTATCTAATGACCATTTCACTCTCATTCTCCATTTCTGGTGCGTCACAGACAGGATTGGAAAACTGTGAATAATCAGAACGTCCCTTGGCATATTTAAATCCATGCACACTGGGCACTAGCATCCAGGGAAGTGAATTCACTGGGACTGCACCTCCAGTCCAAGTGAATTCAAATTTAATGAGTCAATTAGCAGCCTAAATTAGCATAATTGACAAGCAGCTTGGATAAGCAAGCTGACAACCGATCTACAGGAATATCTGTTATGTTAAGCTCTTATACACAACTGTACTGCTAATTTTTCACATCTCTCTTGGCTTCTGTCATCTTGTTGTCATAGCAGTGTTAAAAACATTTATTCCACTTACTTGCCACAGCAGGGATTTTGATGCCTTTTTTGATCAAGAACATTGCAATTACAAGGAATTGGCTTTGGTGGTTGGCTCCAACTACTTGTCATATGAAGTTGCACAGAATGTACAACGTATGCAGAAATAATACACAAAATCTGCGGAATTTGAAAAATTAAGTTATTTGTGGTAAATAAAGCATAATTTTCACACAATTGCTTATAGAATGGCATGTTATGACTTTAAAACAATATTAATATGCAGGGAGATTTCAAAACTGACGCTTCTGAATGTTATCATCACACATATACAGCTTCATATCTATGGTTTCAAACATTATATAACGGCATGGTTGCATCAACAAATGTTTTTTTTATATGCGTTTGTTAACACTATTGGGTAGGTTTAGAGTTGGATTTGGGGCATATTTCCAACACAATAGAACATTAACATTTAGCTTCAGTCCCCGAATTTTTAAATTCTGAACCATCACAATACGTACCTGAAGCAACGTAACATAAACACAAAAATGCATGCCTATATAAACAAAATAGAAATGTACCAGGGTTCACATACCTGTGTTTTAGCGGCACTCTTTTTTTTTTAAACTGCGACAAAACTTACAGTAATGTACGTGAAGCGTGCATATTTTTATGAGATCAGGTTGACTTCGGCTTAATAAGATACTTTTTTATTAACACTGTTGTGGATAACTGTTTTTTTAACCAGTTCTCAGTTTTAAATTACATTTACTCAGTTCTAAATCATGAATCAAATCTGTATTGGCAAACAACATTTTCAAAGTAGCTTCTCCAACACTGGTGCAGATGAGGACAACAGATTACAAGATCTCTGGTCAAAAGGTATCCTCAACCAACAGGAAAAAAAACCTTTTAATACATAAAAATGTGAGAAATTAGGCTTTCCCAGAAATGAGAAGCTGCCTTTTTAAATCAGTGTCAGAAATTAAATTTTTATCCAGGGCAATTTTTCTCACTGATTCCTCTTCACCTTTTTAGGGACATTTTTAACAAATCTTTTAAACCATAAAGCATGTGATTTTTCGTATGTCTTAAATGTAACCAATTTTTAATATAATACGTTTCAGTCTGAGTGTGGTGAAAGAATTATTTAATGTCTCAAGCCATGTCAGATTTGTTGTGATAACTACATTTCTTGATTTTATTGAATATAATTGTTTCTCTTGGTTTAAGTTTCCCCTCTGTATAAACTCTGTAAAAACTAAAAAGTAAATGGCTAAAGCAAATACTGTTCCCTTGTCTGTCGTTCACTATGACGTTATGTCGTGATGACAGAACGTCTGTTCTGTTCAGGAACGTCTCCGTTCCCTCCATCAGGGAACGGGGGTTACAATAGGTAACCTAGACTTTCTCTCTATTGATTGAAGAGCTACATTATTCTTAGATTATTTCTAAGGTTATTTGCTTGAAAATGTTAAAACACCTGTGACATCCTAAAATCGACCACTGAACTGTTTATACTTAACAAGAGCCTGTGATCAAAGCAAAAACTAAATTCTGCTCCAATCTTAGGTTTTTGTCACAGAAGAAAATAGGAAAATCTTTCAAACATCATGTAGCACGAGCATGGCCTTGGTTGAAACAACGAAAGTGGTGGGCTGGAAGTACCTCCAATTTTTGAGAAAGAGATTTCATTTCATTCGTGTGTGTTATAACGACAAGTCATCTGGAACTGGATTGCTTTGCTATTTGTTTGTCATTCATGATAGAAAGCGACAGTGGCCATGGATATTTGCTTTCCCCAACCTGCTTTCCATTTTAGTAACACTGCAAAAAAAATATATTATTTTTTTTCTTCTCACTGCAGAACCTTTCCTTTAGTGTATAGTATGCCTGTTACAACGCACAAAGTCCATGCAAATGGAATTAATCTCTCCAAAGAAAAAAAAAAAACACCAATCACAACAGACTGGGCCGACAGAATGTGTGCTTTAAAAATGAATGCTTTAAAAAGACTAAATCAGAGCATTGTATTTGTATTTGTATTTGTATTTATGTAGTAAGTAAACCTGAATAGGTCACCTCCCTCAAATCACCATGTGTGCAATTAACATGCAACTAATTTTGAAATATTCATCACATACATCACATATTTATTAAACCAGCAAAAGATCATGGAGAAATATTTGAGCATGGTCTAATTAATAATCATGAGCTCTGCCTTTGCCATCATGAGGTCACAATCCACTCTTCAAATCTCGTTCTGGCACCACAATCCCTACCACTTTATAGAACAAAGTGACGTATGCATCTGCAATACAAAGTGAGTTTGATCCTTTGTATTGAAGCACAGTATGCAAAACAGAGACTCTTATGTTCAGAAGAGTGAGCGAAACGCTGGAGCACATGGAAACCAACACGAGAAGAGGGATACTGAGCACGTAATGACAGCGCATCATCGCTCTCGCGCTGCAGTGGGTCTCTGAAGCAACCCCATGGCCCCCTTATAGATTCAAATCATACCAGTGTGTGCTTTTCAGAAAACATCACCCTCTCCCGCCTGGCTCGCAAAACAGCCACTGCCGGCAGGCATCAATCATCCACTTCAAATAGCTCTCGCTGTCAGATGCAGAAACCCATCCTGTCCAGCAGTAGCTCAGAGGCACTGTACCCACACAAGAGGTGATGGGACACATAAATTATTCCATGAGATGGCATTGTGAATACAAAAGGGATAAAGGCTATTTGAGAGCATGTGTCGACTAACAGCAAAGTGTTGTTGAGCTGTTGAACATCATGCTACAGACCACAAACTGGAAGTGAAAGGAGGAGCAGGGAAAGGGGCAGTGGAGCGGTGACACGACTTGACGGGAATAAGGGGGGTGGGATTAAAATGACGTAAAATGAAAGATGTTGTGTAAGAATTTCTACCAGGCATGTTAAAACCTGAATTATGGATTCTTTTGAGTGAAAAGGAAAGGTAATTGATTAATGTTATGTTTTTAGGTATAGTGTTCATACAGTAAATGGAGGTGGGTGAGTTTTACTAGCTACCACCACTCTTCCGTGCAAATGTAGAGATTTTTTTTGTATAGATTATAGATTTTTATCTCCACGCTTGACATTATGGCTTATCCTGGACTATAGAATGAGGATAAATCATCAGAATAGATGGCTAAAGTGTGTTTAAAAGGTCTGACTGCTTATAACATTATTTCTTACAATTGTATTATGCCGCTTTATTTTTGTCCATCTTAAAATGTGAAAATATCAAGATTTACTTGACAAGCAAAATTACACAAGGTATTAAATCTTGTTTACTACAAGAAACATAGCTGAGTTTATAAGTGAGTTTATACTTAAAACAAGTACAACCCATTGGAATGAGAAAAGCCTACAAATTGAAAATAAGGCTTTTTAAAAAAAAAAAAAAAGACTTATGACCTTGTGTAATTTTGATTTTCAAGTAAATTTAGGTTTACTGAACAACAAGACAGAAAATATTTGTTTAGATGAGTAGAAAAAGTAGGAAAAAAAACTAAAAATACTCACTGACGGCTATTTAATTGCCATTGCGATGAATGTAACCTCAAACAAATTTCTGACAGTGTCAGACATTTTTGGGTCACAATCACAGTATGACTGCAACTACAGTGCAATGGGAGTTCAGCCACTGATGTAGGTCTGTATGTAAGTGAAATAGGGAAATATTTGGTAAATATGTTATTGGCTTGTCTATATGATGTGTGATCTAAATTTACTTTTACTGCTTAGCATCTTTTTCACATTTCCGTAGTAATTCCTATCTCATGCTCACTCTGAAGAAGTAACACATCTTTTTTTACCCAGTCAAGATGGAATCCACATGCTATGACTTGAAAAGCAATGCCACCATTAGCACAAGGGCTTTCTTGGGTTTGTGCAGAACCATATCAGTTTAAGTGTCAAAATAAGGCTGTCAGAATGCCCAGTCGATGCTGTCAGTCGTGACTCAGTCTTAGCTTGGAAAATGTAAGATGTTGTATAGTCTGACATAAAAGACTGTCATACAGTCCGCTGGGGCTTTTACCCAAGATCTGGCATCAGATCACGCTATCCTGACAAACAACAATCATATATGACAGAAAAATCACTTGGTACAGCCACGTTCTTTGTGCCATTGTGTCTTTTCACTTAAACTAGTTGGTAAAATGTTGCTGAACCGAGAAGTTTATATGTGCACCATACTTTAGCTTCTGAAGATTGAGTTAATTGGTGCATCTGAAGCGACACATGTTTGCAGGTGGTAAGAGTGTCCTCTGGTGGTTGTGTCCCTTACTACATCTCCATGCTGTCCATTGGTTGTCGGGTACATTTCCACTGCTTGAAACCCCAGACTGCAGCAAACACAGCCTGATAGTGAGCTCTGATGTTCAAAGTCTTGTCTCAGCCGCGGTGGAGAAGTCAGCGGCATGAAAGCTGTTTTCTTTTGGGCTTGCACAGTAATGACAGGCTGGGTCACAGAGTAAGCAAGAGCTGATATTTATACTGTATAAGGACGGCAGTAAAGGAAAGAGACCAGTTGTAAAAAAAAAAAAATATATATATATAGGCTATATATATATCCATAGGGACAGAGGACACAGCAAGTAGCCTATTTTAAAGACCATTTATTTACAGCAGCTGTTTTTACAAATGTGAAATGATTTAAATCTGTACTGAAGGCTCTTTGAAGTCGGCAGTTCTTTAATAAACATTTCTATAATGAGAGGTGTTTGTGCTGAAAAGAATGACAATTTAAATACTAACACCATAGCATTTCTTCTTTTCATGTAAATTATTTACAAAAGACAGCGCTATTAACTGTCACAGTTAACATTGTGCTGTGCTATCTGACAAAGCATGTGTTTTTGGAATTTTGTACCTGTGACACACACAACACTCGACTCTCGAGTTAAAATTGCAATTGCATATCTCTTTTGTACATACTATCAGTTAGGTTTAATGTAGGGATCGATATTCAGGTCAAGTTATGTACAAGAATCAAAGGGCATTTTCAGGCACCAGTATCTGATTTAAATAATTCCTTCAGTGCTAAAACAACACCATAAGTGAGTACAATTAATATTCCACACATCTCCAACTGCACGTAATCTCCGTGAAGCATGTGCATTAGTTCCAGGATATGTGGTTCTAATATATTACACACCTCCGAAAGTTCTCCCTATGGACTTTTTTCCCTTTGGTTTTGACTTGAATCAGATTCACTTGCTTTCACTGAGTGGTTTAATTTCTCCTTCCCCTCAACCCACTTTACTCTGCATAGCTAAGGGGTGGGTGTCTGTGTTTTATGGACTTTCTCTAATGACCACAGCACTAGCCAATAGCTAATTGATGAAACAATCCAACATTGCTCTGGCAAAGCGGTCCGGTCAGTTGTCACAGCTTCTGGCTATAGCCGTTGATGTATTGAGAGCTAAATTTATCCCAGCAGACCGCAGGGAGCCTGCTTGAGTTCCGGTCCCTCACTGGGGAGCCCACAGCAAAAGCACAGCTATGATGAAGAAGGTGATTAGAGCAAGAAAGAGTGTGGTTAATACTGCATGAGGATGAGCTAGAGAGAGACATGGAGGGAGGAGGGGGTATGCCTCCATTAAATTAGTTTTAAATTGTCACTTTACTTCTCCTCTTTTACCCAGCCCACTTCACAGGAAGGAGGACAAAAGAAAGTCCTTCTCTGGCCAAAGCCCAGTAAAGCTGACATGCTCCTGATTGATATTATGCTACCGTTACATCCTGAGGTCAGTCTCAGGTACTAATAGAAAAAAAAGTCTAAAGTTACAGCGTTTACATCAAGTTCTAAATTTAGCTTCCAGAGTCCAAGTATTTTGAGTGATGTATTAATAAACCATGATGTTGATGTGTTTGTTTTTAGAGTTATTTGCCCGGGTAAGTTTCTCTATTGCTACATTTAAACTTAGGCATGGTACTTGCTTGCACAGATAGCAGTAATATAGGTAGTTTTTTTTGTGAGCAAGACATCCCTTCCATCAGGGACAGTCAGCTGATTCAAATACTGTACTTTAGCATGTTACAGTCAATCATAAGGTTGTTAGTTTTGGCCATTTTTGAATGTGTACAATTCAGACTAAAATACTTACTTTAAGCTTTTAATGGAGAAAACTAAATTGAACCGTATTCAACATTTAGCTGCAGTTTTTGCCAATGTCGATGTGTTTAAGAAAAGGCAAGTAGCAGCATTTTTCAATTCATGTTTTGTAGAATCAATAAAGTTAAAACTGACATTTGCAAATGTAAGTTTAATATGGAGTTCCAAAAGATGTGAGCTGACTTAGCTGATACAATATCGCTAAAACCATTTAGTGGTTGTTTGTCTGGTCCAATTACAGACAACATTAATAGGTCTGTCGATACAGGGAGTTTTCCAAGGGAATGGAAGACTGCTACAATAACACCTACTTTAAATCCAGGGATCTTTCAGGACTGTGCAATTATAAACCCATTAGTACCTGTATAGCACCTTACCACTTTATTTTAACAACAGTCCTTTAAGATTACATCCCAAGCAATTTGACTTAAAGAACCAAGAATCAGAAACTTTTTTTTTTTTTTTAATCTTAGGTAGCCTGGACTACTGTACTTACATCAGAAAATAAGTACATGTACACCTAATATAAAGTGGGGCAGACAAATGTTAATTCTAAAATAAAACCATTGTGGTCTTATTACAAAACTGTCACCATTATTCCCAGGACAATTAAGTCTACAGTACAATATCCGGACAGTTTAGATAATGAAGGTAAATCATGCATATAGAGTTGGTGTACCTTAGGGATCTGTTTTGAGACCTCTTGTATTTTGATTGGGAGGTGCAATATAAATGTACAGATGTGTAGACGATACAGTGATGAATGTGCATGCATAAATAAATGCAATTCAATTTTCGATGTCATTCCAGAGCTGCTTTCATATTTGCCTTGATGACATATATGTCAGAAGATTTGTTCACACAAATATTTAGTAAACATACAGTCTCCTCCACTGATTAGTTTCTAATTAAGTCATAAATAAAATTACTTAATAAATGCACATGCTCATAGGATGCAAAACATACACAACACAACAATGTGCATGTGTGCAAGGTGGTTTGACTGGATTAATTCCGGTTTACCCCACCCCTTGATTTCAGTCAATTTTAAGTAAATTTACTGTACATCATGAATTGTCTTTAAAATTTGCATATTTACAGTTTATTAATCCATAATGTTCATCTAAAGCTAATCTGAATAAATGACAGTTGTAGAGTTTCAAATTGCATGTAAGTGCTCATGTTTTTGTGAGCCTACTATGATTATTAGTCACCTATTACAAACCCATTGAGTGTCATCATGATCAATTTCACTTTTCACAATTTAAGAGCTCAGTGAAAACAGTGAGTTTAAGGGAGGCAAAAGAGATACAGTCTCTATCTTTAAACTTTATCTTCTGGTGTCACAATCTCCTTTCCCTCCTGTAAGTAAGTGTCCTTGAGGGACAGCATCTTTTTTTTTTTTTTTCCCTCCCTTGAGGGACAGTATCTGTGATATGTTATTGATTAGAATGGACAGTACTTTCCACTTGGTTCATTAGTTTGAATAAAAAAAGAATGCATAGAAAACACACATCAAATACTTTTAATTTGTAAGTTGGTTGTTAAGTTTAGGTACTGGGTACAATTAGAGATATATTGTAGAATAAGATCATGCAAACTTAATAAGCACTAATATGTTAATAATAGGCTTGCTAATAAGCAACTAGTTAATATTGAGAATAGACTCTATCCCTACTGTATTTTAAATTGTGGTTACACTTTATTTCGATAGTCCACTTAGACATTTTACTAACTATAACTTTGTAACTACATGTCTACTAACTCTCAGAGTAGATTGTTAGGGTAGGTTTAGGGTTAGTAAAATAAGTTGACAAATCCCTGCAAAGTTTCTGATAGTCAGTATGTAGTATATTGTGCATCTGCCAAAATAAAGTGTTCGAAGATATTAAGCAAACAGTCTACTAATATTCTAATGACTGCTAGTTGTTACTTACTGTTAGTAGATTGTCTAAAGTGGACCATCCAAATAAAGTGTTGCCTAAAGGGTTACCATTTTTTCTAAGTATATGTATATTTTTCAACCTGAAGTACACAGGCTAACTGTAAACATGTTATGGAAATATTTCTGCAAAATAATATTTGTGCTAAAAAGACATTTGTGTAGCATGGTTGAACATCCAAATATGTATCTGAATCTGTAATTTGGATATCTGTTCCACTCTCAAACTGGTTTAGAAAGAAAATCTTTCATAGTAACTTTGTACAGTAGAAGATAAACAAATTTATAACAATTATATGTGATACATCTGTGCCACCTCAGAAGAGGCATGAGATTGAATGTCAGTATGATCATCCTCAAATGTGTTTCAAATATTACGAAAAAATAAAGCTGTTTCTTTTTTTTTCCAGTTTGAAGGCCTCAGAACTTGAATACGACATACCTGACTTCAGTTCATATTTAAAGTTCATATTTGTACCATGTTCCTTTATATAAATGAAGGGTTTCTTTGTACTGATGGTTGATTGTGAATCTTATTCACGTTAGTCACTTAATTGGTCTGTTCCCTCATGTTAGACTCTTTCCAAACTGTTAAAGAGGTAGCGTCTGTAATTACTGTACAATTATAGAGGGGTCGTAGTAATTACACACTTCTTAAAACCATTACGACTTCTAAATAGTTTGCAGAGGAAATCAGCGAATGCTGTATTTTTTAATACTGAAGTATCAGTTGTATTCAGACTATCATTAAGTGCCAAACGTCATGTCAATTTCTGATGGAAAAAGTCTTTTATTAAGGAAAATGTTACTATATGGTTTCTAAATAACCTGGGAATTGCTGTTGGGGGAGTATTTCAGAAAGAAACAATATGCAGTTAACAGGAAACACATCAGGGAATATGTCTGTCATTATATTGTGGGTTGAGGTGACTTCTTTTGCGTAGACTGTGTAATTAGACACGTCATGTCTTGAAAGCTATAGCTGAACTTTCAACTCCAGCAACAATCAGAGTTGTAATTATAGTTTGAAAAGGCGTAGTTGGGGGAGAAGGAAAGATAGATTTTTTAATTGTGCCTTTTCAAGCACATAAGAGCAACAGAAATCATACAGGGAGAATCTTGAAGATATCACCTTCAACCCCAATAACTCTGATAGGCTATAAAACTTGCATGACAATATCAGTGTGTCAAAGAATAAAAGATGAAGCATGAAGGAAAGATTGTGCATGTCCTCTTCAAACCCAGTCCATCTGCTGAATTGTTAACCTTTATGGGGGAAAATCAAAGAGACAAAGCTGATTGTTAAATTTTAATCTTTCTTTATGGTTCAAAACAGGTCAAAATGCAACCGATTGGATCTGATGAGATTTTCTTGCAAAGTCTAAAATCCTGTTTTGTTCATCAAAACTTTGTCAAACATTCAAACTGTGAGGCTGAAACAATGCATTCAAAGAAACTGCAGGGCCCATCAAATTTTCATTCAAACCACATTTTAAATAGCAAACAAATTTAAATGCAGAACGCTTAGTCTTTATTGACATTAAACCTTTGGAAGCTCAGTCACTGTTCTAAATAGGAAAACGTCAAATTATTTATACTGAATAAATCATTTACCCACCAACAACAATGGTGTGTTTGTATTTTTGGTTATTATATGACAAAATGTATTACTCATATATGATTACAGACATCTAATGGAATTTATTAGCATTCATTATCAAAATGTGATGCCAGTTTTTTTTTTTTGTTTGTTTGTTTGTTTTTTGTCAATGTCTGCTTTGTATAAAATGTAGGCAGCTGTCCACAACATTGGAACTTAAATTTGGCAGGGATTGTCGGATATTGACTAACTAGATTACTGGCCACAGAGCAAGAATCATAATTAATTCAGAAGCAGGTCAATTCAGTCGTAGAGCTTCAAATAACAAGTCTTTTATTAATAAAGCAAAACACGAGGAGAAACATTAAACAGGTAACAGCACATGGAAAAAGGAAAAGCACATGGAAGAAAAGAAAAGAAGCAGACCCAGCATTGATCCCTGGGGTATATTTCTTTCTTAAATAAATAGATCAGATTTACTCCTCTGTATAATAACACATTTTTTATTATTTTAATATTCTGTTCTATTTCATTCTGTACTGATCTTCACAACGTTGCTAGTCTTGTCCAGATGAAAGTATGTGCGTTGAAGCATATAGGTTCAAACACCATCCACAGCTATGTATGCCTGGAAGTAAAATGCACTCAGCCCAGATGGTTCAAGAACATGGAGTTGTTTCAGGATCAGTTTCCACAGATCTTAATGATGTGTGAAGTGAGAGCTGTCTACAGCATGTTCCATACACTGTAATGGCTCTGTTCTGGTGTCTTGTACCTGAGCTACATGTTCAGGCTTTGATAATTTATAAAACAAATGGAAGGCTTCCTGGAGGCTTTGCCAGCTCAGACTGCAGATGCTTCATTAAAAAAATACCACCAAATGTTGTCTACCCTGAACAGCAAAACAAAAATGCAAGAGAACATCCTTTACTTACCCCTGGCATGGTCTTGGCTCTGCAATCCAGACAATGATTTACTACCGGTTCATTACTGTTGAGAGTCGAGAAAAAGAGCTTATATTCGGTCAGTGTTCTATCGTCTAAATAAGACTGAGTGGACCCAAAGAGACCTGCATTAGCATGCGCATACATAATTAAACAGTGGCATGAATATGTATCTCAGGTCCCCTGCAGAAACCATTGCTGTCTTACATGCCAGGATCTGAATTTCGAGTCTCCCTTGTAGAGATGATTGGTTCCGCACTATGACAGAGATTGTCAACAACTAAATTTACCTGCTTCTGAATTAATTATAACTCTTTGGCTCAGTGACTGTTGCAGTCATAGCTCTGGGCTCCTTGTGCACAGAGACGTGCCCCTGCTTCATCACTCCTTGATGAGTTGTCCTTTTGTAATTCTTGCATGGACAGCCCTTGTGAAAAGAATGCATACTTTCAAAGTAAGAACTTATCATGGAAATAATATACTGTGCTTTAAAAGAAATAATTGAAATAAGAATTCACAAGGAGTGAATGTTATTTACAATTATGTTTTGACCCACTTAAGTAGGACTTAAAGGGTTAGTTCAACCAAAAATGAAAATTATGTCATTAACATAAACTCACCCTCTTGTCGTTTCAAACCCATAAGAGCTTCATTCATTTTCGGAACACAAATGTAGATATTTTTGATGGAATCAGAGAGCCATTTGATCTTCTATATAACCATACAACTGAAATTATCCCAAATCCAGAAACGTAGTCAAAACATCGGTAAAAAAGTCCAGCCAAAAGTTGGCTCAACTTCAGTTTTGTGACGCCAGAAGAGTACTATTTTTGTGCGGCAAAAAAAAAAAAAAAAACACAAAAAAAGCGTCTGTTGTTTCATGTTTGCCAGCAAACGCAGCTGATATCCCCTTCTCAGATACTTTAGAGAATGCAACGTTTAACTGATCTTAATAAATGCTTATTGTCCCTCATGTAAACAAGACAGTTTTTTTCCGCAATCACACGTCTGTGCTTTGTTTCCCAGTGGATCAAAAATAAATGCAACACTCATTTCCCCCAGAAATCCGATAAAAATTCAACCAATCACTTGATGACTTGGACATTCCTGAAGGGTTTCCAGTTAAGTGTACCATATGCATCAGACGTTTATCCAACGTTCCGTGGGCGTGCCATCTGAGGCTGAGACTAGGTAAACAGTAATGTAGGTGTACTGTACTTTATGTAGCCTTCTATATTTCATCATTATCTGCAAGTAGAGTTTTAATACATTTAAGATTTGAGAAAGGCAAAGCACATTGAATAATGCTGTAATATTTTGAATAAACTAATTGTCACGGGTGTGCACAATCCACAAATGCAGAGAAAGATGTCGGAGCAGTTTAACAACATTTAATATTAACAAAGGTCAGGGAAAACAGTTTTACACACACTATACAACGACGCGAACGGACAAGAACCGGAGGACAGAAAGCAACTTATAAAGGAAGGGAAATCAATGATAATTAGTAGACACACCTGAACAGAATAACTAATCAAACAGAACTAGGTCACAGGGGAAAAAACACAAAGCACATGGGGAAATGACAACATAGAACATCCAGACATGTGACACTAATTCAAATCATACTGATATAATTAAAGCAAAATCTCATAATCAAAATCTTGTGTGCCCTTGGTACAAAACATACTTAAATCATTTGCATTGGTTGCATTTTCAAATGTGTTGAATATCCATATTATCTTCAACAGTATGTGGTGCCAAAATTAAGTGCCATATTATTCAAAATGAAGACATTCTACACAACCTTGTTAATTTTCTATTTAATAAGAAAAACAATAGAGCAACAGCAATTTTCCTTCAAGTCTTTAACAATCTTTACAGATGTTCCATCTCCACTTTAGGGTTTCCTCTGTAAATTATGTAGTAAACTGCATTTGCTTTTTAAATAGAAGACATTTGAGTAGTGTCCCGAGAAAGTTATGTACGTAACTTCAAAATTTGAAATCAAGAAAAATTAACAATTATGTAGTGTCCAGATGGTTGTGTTAACTGTTTTGAAACTTTTACTTTGGAAAAATAATTTGAGAAAAACTAAGATTGGGATGTTTTAGCTGTTAGCGATGTCAAGCATCTGCCTGAAGCAAGCAGATGTTATGTGCTGATGGTGCATAATGTTGCATTTGACGTAAAGAAATTGAGATGAGGGGAGGTCTGTACCCACAGTGTTGCAGACTTAAAGGTTTTTACAAGCGGTTACATGTATTTCTTAATATACATGATAAATACTTTTCAGATAATCTGTACGGCATGTTTGGATTGGGTTTTTAGTGTGTTTGATTAGGGATGGAGCTAAATTCAGCAGGACAGTGGCCCTCTAGGATCTAATCCTTGGGTGTTTTATGCAAAGTTGGCTGTCAGAGGAAGAGGAATGCATATGTTTTGTAAAACAAATGAGAGATATAATCAATCAATAATGTCATGAATCTAAGCATCAATTGTGGTGTCAATTGTGAGATGTTCATTAAATCAACAATAGATATAATCAGCCTACAAAAACATTAAGCTGCATTAAACTGCATTTTGTATTTACAAAGAGACTCCAAAAAAGGAGGAGAGTAATTTGTCAGCACCAATATATCCGGGAAAGATATTTGGGGTTTGGAACAAAACAACAACCTTTTTTTTTGTTGTCCATAGTGTTGTTTAAAGATTCATAGGGATTGAAGCCATGCCAACACTATGATTTGTGTTTGAGGTTCCTTTCAACTTGGCCAAAACAAGATTAGAGGAAGGACTGTGTTTGGGAGCAAACCTGGATGTAAAAATAGAAAAAAGGGTATCCACGTCCAAGAAGAGTTGATCTCATAATACGATATACTGCAGGTGCATCTGTATTATTTAATTCCAAATGAATAAACACATATTTTAATCCACTTTTTCCCCTTGACCCTTAGGTCTTCATCAAGCTAAATCCCTGTTGCCACATAAAGCTTTAAAAAGCAGATAATGGAATCATCAGCGTGTTTAATATTTTTTATGTTTATTTATTTATTTTTTATCTTATTGGAAATACAATGTAAATATTATCCCTGTATACCAGTGGGATTAGAATGTATGTCCCAAGTCCTTTGATGGCCTACTTTTTGTAGATTTTGTGAATCTAGTGTGGATCTTTTCACCACTCTAATGCTCACAAACCATTGTGCTTTAGAAGAGTTTAAACTATAACCATGATTAAAAAGAAACAAAAACATGGCAGATGTTTTGCAGATGCTTTAAAAGAGGGCTCTTTTGAGCATTTAGAATCCCTTCTACTGTAGCATTTTTTTTACATGTGTGTTGGTGGATGTACTAAATAGTATGTGCATTATGACCTGAAAATAATACATGTACAGTAGATTACTTGCTTCTTATAAATAAATAATTAAAAAAAAGATAAATCATGTGACATAGAACGGCCATCCGCCCGAAGGTGTTTTCCTGTTTTTAGTCCAAGATATGGTCACACTTTATATAAGGTTGCCTTAACTACTATGTACTTACATAAAAAAAAAATAAGTAAAATATACTTATTGTAGTCATATTGTATTGCAAAACATTTTTGCTGATATTGAGGTGGGATACGGGTGAGGTTAGGGGCAGACTTGGTGGTATGGGTAGGTTTACGGTGTAATTATACATGTAGTTAAAGAAATTAATTAATATAAATATTAATAACGCCATTTTAAATAAAAAGTGTTACTAAAGGAAATTTTTTTAGTAACGAGTAATTAAATTAACTGTTTCCTCCGTTACAACGATGTTACCGTTACTGACAATAAAATGTGGCATTACTATAATGTATTATTATTGTAACGCTCAGACATGGAAGGGTGGAGACAACGTGATATAAATCAAAGGGGGTTTATTTAAACATTAATAAGGTTACATAAAGGCAAGGCTGAGAAAACACGTAACTCAAAGGGTAGATCCACAGAGGCAATCTCCTGATCGCTGTAATGCAAGACAGTCCCTTGCTTCCTTGAGGAAATAGTCATTCAAGGTAAATATTACAGAGGAACATCTCACGTGTTGCTGGCGATCCTTCGCTCGTGGTGCTCGGTGCAGGTAAGTGCTCGTAACAATTAAGTTGCTTGACTGGGCATAAGCATGAAAATGCGGAATACATGAAGTCAAGGCATGAAGGTAAGAGAAGGGTTGTTACCTCGAGCTCAGCCACCTTCCTTCTGGTGTGTGCTGCTTAAATGCAGCTCCTTTGACTGGACACAGGTGTCATGGTGACTCAGAGCGAATGTCAGTGACTGCGCTGAGATTAGCTAGTTATTACCATTTTAATTTTCAGTTCATCTGAATGGATGCACAGTGTAGCTGTATTTGACCTACCGTAAACTCAGTGAATGCGCATCGCCATCTCTGTCTCCCACAAGCAAAGAAGGATAAAGAGCTTTAATAAGAGTCTTTAATACTGTAACATGCAGACTTGACGAAATACAGTTAAACAATATTCTTTGTTGTATTTTCCAGTCAAAGTAACGGATTTCCTTTGGAATTCTTCAGCTTTTGAGAAATGCCGGTTTCTACGGTAGAGGGTGGAGCTAATTCACAAACAACAACCTTATTGGCTGGTGCTCAATATTATTCTCCCTGTTTTGATTTCAGAGTAATATTCATGAACTCAGTAGCTCATTACTACTTAGGTTAGTAGAATTCGTAGTAGTTTCGTTATCGTATAATGTTTTTCCCACAATTTTTATAGAAACACTAAATGATAAACAAGCACCACCAACAGTTAGTTTCAGTAATTTAACATTTTATATTGGGGGCATTCAAGTTTGCAATTAGATATTTTTTAAAAGTAACGCAATTGTTAATTTCCCTAAAATGTACTTTTATAATGTTGTAACTCTACTTAATAAGTAGTAACTATAACTAATTACAAATTTTTCATTTTTAAATGAAAGTGCCCAACACTGTTAATTACTACATAAAGGTATTTTTAAAATATATAAGTTCAGTGTAAAAACATATATGTCTACAATGAGTGCATTGTATCAAATGATTAATTTAAATGTAAGTACATAGTAATTAAGGCTATCTAGTGTAAATACGACCCAAGACACTGTGTTAATTTCTTGCATTTTCATGACTTTGTAGGAGAGATGGTTCAGAGAATGAATGAATTACATATGTTGATCCACCTACTTTGCAATACAGAAGTAATGTACTGTATGAGACCTCCAATTCATTAGCTGCTAAAGGTAAATAACTAGAAGTATAACAATAGTTACTGTTTGAATGACACCAGAAACCTCCCATATATAATTTATGGCCATGCTGCTTGTGTTACAATTAAGGTGGATGTAGAATATTTTGATATTATTGTATTCCGTATGTTTCTATTAAACATTGTTTTGCAATCTGCTTAATAAAGCATTTACAACATGAATATCAGGATCATGTGAACACCTAGCAGCAGTGGATGTCCCAGGTCATCCCATCATCGCAACATGTGCCGTAACATACTCTGACAGCAGGCAGTTACGTAAACCTCTAATTGGGCTACACAGTACAGAGAGGCTCATTTAATTCCTGCATGACCTCAATGGAAGTCCAGGTGAGAAGAAAAGCGCCAACATTTGTGATTATATGGAACAATGTGGCATTTAAACACTCCCATGCAGCCAGAGAGTGCTTCAAGTCTAGCACAGTCTATCTTAGAACATGTTTACCTCCCACCATATCCTCCTGAACCCTGTAGAGGAGCTTTGGAGGTGGAAATTCTGTGACAATCATTCATATGAACAGATATCTTGGTGTGATGAATGCTGCTTGCTTAAAAAGGAATAAAAATGTTTATTTCCTGAGAATAATCCTGAGATGCAGAGGACTGCTTAGACCAAAGATTTGGTTTTCAAAATTTTGCTGGACACCATTTTTAGGTGTCTGCTGTGTTTTGTTGGCCTACTAAATTAAAAAGATTATTTTATAATTTTATTAATAAGATTATGTATTATAATTTAATGCATATTGAAATTCTCATCTTACTAGTATGCAAGATAACCAGGATGCACTGCGTTTAAAAAAGGTGCTGATCTTTTCTTAATTGTCTCAGGAAGTAGAATACTTACTTAAGTATTAGTTAAGTACATATTACACATAATTTTATAATTATTTCTATTGTCTTTGATGTATGGTTAAAGAGAGGGGGTGGGGTCAGCAGAGCTTATTAGCAGGGGAAAATCAACAAAACGGATTACTCTGAAAAGAGCTGATTTTAATGTAAAAAGGGTGTTTTTTACACTACCATTAAAATAAATTTAACGAAAATATGTTATAGACTGTATTTTAAGACCCTAAAGAATCAAACGATTTTGTGGAAAATGGCCATCTAATGAACCCCATAACATCATTCCAACATAGTGGGTGAAAAATAAGCGTGATACATAAACAGGGCCGGCCCGTGGCATAGGCAGTATAGGCAAATGCTAAGGGTGCTGTACATCCAGGGGGCGCCAGAAATGGAGGAAGAAAAACTGTCTGGTGCCCAGGGGAGGAAAAAAAGAAAAGAGGAGGAAAAACGCGACAAAGACAGGTGTAATGTTATGTTAAAGAGGATGTTAATTTATATTATTTGGCTGTTTTTCCGATTGGTAATTGATAATAAGACTTGCATTTAAAAGTACACTTCAAGCTTTCTATAGATATGTGTCTATAGAAATAGGAGTTCCAGCTCATTTTAGTGATGCGTTTCTAATAACAGTCGTGGAGAGAACAAAGAAAGAACGCGCACACTGTTTAATCAAGTCAAGTCACTTTTATTTATATAGCGCTTTTAACAATACAGATTGTAGCAAAGCACTGAACATTATCAAAT